>CAWUFW010016742.1:0-294788 GCA_963921515.1 Calotriton arnoldi
CACAGACTCAAGACTGGGTGGACTTTGTTGATTGTTCTGCCAAGGCTCTGGAAGGTTGGTTATTGGGCAGTAAGGTGTGTGACTTCACAGGATTGTACAATCTGATCATGAGGGAGCAGATTCTTAATAACTGTCAAAATCAGCTGTTGCATCAGCACCTGGTGGACTCTGATCTGACCTCTCCCCAAGAATTGGGAAAGAAGGCAGACAAATGGGTCAGAACCAGGGTGAGGCAGAAGGTACAGAACCAAGGTGGTGACCCTAAGAAGCAAGATTCGAAAAACTCTGATAAGGGTGGGGAGATGTGTAAAGATCAAAAGTCTTCACAAGGCCCCCAAAAATCTTCTTCAGGTGGGGATTCACAGTCTAACAAAGGGAAAGGCCAAAGGAAACCATGGTGCAAGGTCTGTAAGCAAAAGACCCACTGGACCAGTGATTGCACCAAGTCCAAAGACTCTACTCCAGCCCCCACCAATGCCCCTAAGGCACCTGCTCCCCCTAGTGCAGTTACAGTTGGTGGTGGGACTACACAAGCCAAGGGTTTAGTAGGGTTGACCCTGGGTAAGTGAGATGATCTCTGACCTAGTCAGAGAACTCACTCAGGCTGTCCTAGTCTGTGATGGAGGCATGGATGTGACCTCCTCTGTGAGTCCCAGTAATCTGGGCAAGTACAGGCAACAGCCCTTAATCAATGGAAAAGAGGCTTTGGCATTTAGGGACACAGGGGCAAGTGTCACCATGGTGACACAAGACCTTGTGAATCCTGGGCAGATTATACTTGGTGAAATGTACCAAGTGACCAATGCTAGCAACGTCATAACAGACCATACTCTGGCAGTTGTTAACTTCTCCTGGGGAGGGCTAACTGGCCTTAAGAAGGTTGTGGTAAGTGCAGACCTACCCGTTGAATGCTTGCTTGGCAATGACTTAGAAACTTCAGCTTGGGCAGAAGTGGAGCTCAGGACCCATGCAGAAATGCTGGGCATCCCTGCCGATGTGTTTGCTGTGACCAGGTCACAAGCCAAAATGTCTAACACTGAACAGGCCTTGGATTCTGGAATAATGGACCAAGTGCCCTCCAAGAAGAGGAGTAGTAGGTAAAGGCAGTGCCTTCCCCCTTGGCTCAGAAGGAAGATCAGTCTCTTGAGGGGGATGATCTCAGTCCTGAGGAAGGAACTGTGCCATAGGAGCTTGAACCTGACCAGGTTGAGTTCTTGGGGACAGGGGGCCCTTCCAGGGCAGATCTTAGCCAGGAGCAGCAGAGCTGCCCCTCTCTTGAACCCCTCAGACAGCAAGCTGCTGCTGAGGCTCCTGGGAAAGCTAGTGGTCCCCATACTGTGTATTGGGATGATGGACTCTTGTACTCAGAGTGTAGAGACCCCAAGCCTGGTGCCACCAGGAGGTTGGTTATACCTCTGAAGTTCAGGGGCTTCCTATTGACCCTAGCCCATGACATTCCCTTAGCAGGTCACCTGGGCCAGAACAAGACTTGGGACAGAATTGTCCCTCACTTTCACTGGCCCCACATGTCTGAAGACACCAAGGAGTTTTGTCGCTTCCTGTGTAACCTGCCAGGCCAGTGGCAAGGCAGGTGGCACTACAAAGGCCCCCTGATACCACTACCTGTGGTGGGGGTTCCCTTTGAAAGGGTGGGGATTGACATTGTTGGTCCCATGGATCCCCAAACAGCATCTGGGCAAAGGTTTATCCTGGTGGTAGTGGATCATGCCACCAGGTACCCAGAGGCTATTCCCCTTAGGACCACTACAGCACCTGTGGTGGCAAGGGCCCTCCTGGGAATTTTCTCAAGAGTGGGCTTCCCTAAGGAGGTCGTATCAGACAGGGGTGCTAACTTTATGTCTGGATACTTAAAAGCAATGTGGAAGGAGTGTGGATTGACTTACAAGTTCACCACACCCTATCACCCACAATGCAATGGTTTAGTTGAGAGATTCAACAAAACCTTGAAGGGCATGATTAAAGGGCTCCCAGAAAAGCTTAGGCGAAGATGGGACATACTCTTGCCCTGCCTTTTATTTGCATACAGGGAGGTGCCTCAAAGGGGGTTGGCTACAGCCCTTTTGAACTTTTGTTTGGTCACCCTGTCAGGGGTCCATTGTGCTTGGTGAAAGAAGGATGGGAGTTACCTCTCAAGCTCCCCAAAGCAAGACATAGTGGACTATGTACTTGGTCTCCGCTCCCGGATGGCTGAGTATATGAAAAAGGCAACTAAAAACCTTGAGGCTAGCCAGGAACTTCAAAAAGCCTGGCATGACCAAAAGGCTGCACTGACTGTTTACCAGCCAGGACAGAAGGTGTGGGTGTTGGAGCCAGTGGCCCCAGCAGCTCTCCAAGACAAATGGAGTGGACCCCATACCATTGTTGAACAGAAGGGTGAGTTTACCTATTTGGTGGACCTAGGAACACCCAGGAGTCCCCACAGGGTTCTCCATGTCAACAGGTTAAAACCATATGTGGACAGGGCAGACATGGGCTTGCTCATGGCTACTGATGAGGGACAGGAGGAAGAGAGTGACCCACTCCCTGACCTGCTCTCACAGAACCCTGATGATGGGTCAGTGGATGGTGCAGCCTTGGCAGGCAGCCTCACTACCCAGCAGCAGACTGATTGCAGACAGGTGCTCAATCAGTTTAGACACATATTCTCACTGACACCCAGTCAGACTACCTGGTGCACTCATAAAGTGGACACTGGGGACAGTCTGCCTATTAAAAATAAGATTTATAGGCAACCTGACCATGTCAGGGACTGTATCAGGACAGAAGTCCAGAAGATGTTGGATTTGGGAGTTATTGAACCCTCAGATAGCCCTTGGGCTAGTCCAGTGGTCCTTGTGCCAAAACCTCACACCAATGGTGGGAAAAGAGAAATGAGGTTTTGTGTGGACTACAGGGGTCTCAATGCAGTCACTAGGACTGATGCCCATCCAATACCTAGGGCAGATGAGCTAATAGACACTTTGGCCTCAGCCAAGTATCTAAGCACATTTTACCTGACAGCTGGCTACTGGCAGATCAGACTAGCTGATGATGCAAAGCCAAAGACAGCATTCTCAACCCCTAGTGGGCATTATCAATTTGTGGTGATGCCCTTTGGTCTGAAGAATGCACCTGCCACTTTTCAGAGGTTGGTGAATACAGTCCTTACAGGTCTGGAAGCCTATAGTGCAGCATATCTAGATGATATTGCTGTATTTAGCTCCACCTGGGAGGATCACCTGGTCCACCTCAGAAATGTTTTGCAGGCCCTGCAGAAAGCAGGCCTGACTATCAAGGCCACCAAGTGCCAGATAGGGCAGAGTCAGGTTGTGTACCTGGGCCACCTTGTGGGTGGAGGCCAGGTTCAACCACTGCAGAGCAAGATCCAGACCATCATGGACTGGACTGCTCCAACTACCCAGACTCAGGTGAGAGCCTTTTTAGGCCTGATTGGGTACTATAGGAGATTTGTCAAGGGGTATGGATCAATAGTGACACCCCTGAATGACTTAACTTCCAAGAAAATGCCCAAAAAGGTTCAGTGGACAGTTAGCTGTCAAAAGGCATTTGATGACCTGAAGCAGGCCATGTGCACTGCTCCCATTCTACAGAGTCCTGATTACTCCAAGAAGTTCATTGTCCAAACAGATGCATCTGAATTGGGGGTAGGGGCTGTATTGTCACAATTGAATGATGAAGGTCAGGATCAGCCAGTAGCTTTTATTAGCAGAAGGCTGACCCCTAGAGAGAAACGTTGGTCAGCCATTGAGAGGGAGGCCTTTGCTGTGGTCTGGGCTCTGAAGAAGTTGAGGCCATACTTGTTTGGTACTCACTTCCTTGTTCAAACAGACCATAAGCCCCTCTTATGGCTAAAACAAATGAAGGGTGAAAACCCCAAACTGCTTAGGTGGTCCATTTCCCTACAGGGGATGGACTTCACAGTGGAACATAGACCTGGGAGTAACCATGCCAATGCAGATGGACTCTCTAGGTACTTCCACTTAGAACATGAAGACTTAACTGGGCAAGGTTAGTTTAATGTCCCGACGTTTGGGGGGTTGTGTAGGAGAGTAGGATCTGCTTCACATGGGTACCCCCACTTTTGCTGATGCTTCACTGTTTTTAGACCTTAGTCTGGCTGGGGCCCTGCTAATCAGAACCCCAGCCTAGCTGCTTCCTCTTTAAAATGGTTTCCATGTGCCTTAGGCACATCTCTGATTGGAATCTGGAGTGCCCTTATAAGTCCCTAGTATATGGTATACTATGTACCCAGGGCATAGGTACCTCAGAGGCCTACCAGGGGCTGCAGCATGTATTTTGCCACCCCTGGAAGGCCATCCAAAATGAAACCACAGGTCTGCTACTGCAGCCTGGGTAAGGTGGTGCATGCACCTCTTACTGTGATATAGGCTACCTATATCACTACATACATACACACATATAAACCTATAAGTCACTCCTATGGCAGGCCTTATCAATCCTGAAGGCAGAGTGCGTGGTTCCTATGTGAGAGGGTGCCCCTGCATGAGCAGGGCCCCTCTGCAGCGTTCAGAGACCCTTCTCTGATGCTGTTTGTAGTGCAGCCTGACCATATACTCTTAAGCGCATTATAACCTCGCGTTAAATGCTAACTTTGGGATGGCTGCACGGAAACATGTCGTGTTTGGTGTCAAACATCTTGGAATACTACCCCCCGCCAGTTCTGGTGGCGGGGGTAGCATTCCACCCTTCTAGTGGGAGAGACATGTACACACCGGTATACCCGGTACTGACTTTCCAGAGCCCTGGCATCACAAAATGGATGCCGCTGCCACAGACACGAGTCTGGCCTCCTGCTGCTGACCGAAACTCCGGCAGGGGAGGCCTGGACAATAGGTTTCCTGTCCCAGGGAGGTGTAACCACCTCCCCAGACAGGATAGTGTGTATTGGGGCTGGGCGGGAGCACTCTCTGGTGCTTTGAAGTCCTGCACTGGGGGCACATTTGGTGTCCCTGTGCATACCCCAGTTCAAACCGGCTCAGGGGCTTCCAGCCCCTGCTCTGGAGCGAAACTGGACACAGGGAAAGGGGTGTAACCACCCCTCTGCCCTGACCCTCCCATAGGTGGGGCCACAGAGTATGTCCAACCCCCTACCTTAGTATAAGTATGGGACCCCAGTCCTTAGGACTTTAGATTTACCTGGACGAAACTCTGACACAGAATCCTGGACCTTCGATGCTCTACTTTAAGATTAGAGGACTGAAGAATCTCCCTTGGGGTCAAGGAGTGACTCCCCTGCTTGGCAGGCACCAACGAAGCAATTTTCCGGTCTGCATCGCTGAAGCTCCCGCCGGATGCCGAAGTCTTTGCATCACCAGAGGTAGATTTCCAGACTTCCCTGAGGCTACCCTGAGTTCCCAGCAGAGCTGAGGCCCGTGGCTATCGTGGGTAACGTGGAACCGTGACCCCTGGACACCGCGTACTTTTGTAAGTGCATCCTCTTCTGGGTCTCCCACGAAGTTGTGCTTTGGGCTCCAAGTAGCACCAGCCTCCAGCACCGACTGCACCGAAGATCACTGGCCTCCACTCCACGAGTGTCCTGTGAGCCAGCTCCACGTGCATCGATTCGAGGCCCCTTCACGGTCGCTAGTCCATTGGCTAGTAGGCCCTCCCGAAGGCCAATCTTCTTCTGCTTGGGCCCTCTGGTTGCTCCAGGCGTGCCTTGACTTACCCTCGCTGGGTGAGTCCCACAGACCTTGCTGGTCTGCAACATCGTCCTTCTTCCATTTCCACAAGACTTGCCGTTGCCAAGGCTTGTTGGGTCCAATCCGGTCGTCGATACCCCTGCAATCGACAGACATCGTGGGACAGCTCGAATCCAGCTCCTGGTCATCGTCGACACCTCCTGGACCTCGTGGCTGAAGAGTCAAGACGACTGTCAACCTACCTGAAGCACTCGACATCGGTGGGCATCTGCTCATCGCCTTCCTGGTCACTGGCTAGTGACCCAGACTCTGTCCCCTCTGCTTTCAGGTTCTTCAGATCTTTGATCCACCTTTGGATCCACCCGAACACTTTCGACTTGGCCGCCAGCAGCACTTTGCAGCAGATCGCCATTGAAAGCGACAACGAAACCCGACCCCGAAAGACACCTATGCACCCGGCTCCCCTGGGTGAAGTAACTCGAGTACTCCGGTGCTCCCGTGGGTATTGACACTAGAACAGCCTAGTTCTCAAAGGGTTTGCTCCAAGTCCTCCTCTAAGTGTCCCTTTTCTTTTAAATTCAAACCGCGACTTTCCCCATAGAAGTTAACGGCGATTCGCGGCTGTGTTCATACACTGCACGCGTCCCCCGTGGGTCCCCTGTGTCACTACCTTGGGTGGTTCCTTGTGGTCCAAGTACTTCTACAGGCTCTAGGCCCTGTGTCTAGCTCAGTCGTGGTTCTTATACCACTTTATTGGTATATGGTTTGGTACGCCCCTAGGACTCAAACGTGTATTTGTGCTATTACTGTAGATAACTAACTTATAATTTATGTACTTCGAACTCTAGCCTCATAAAGAGACTAGAGGGGTGTGTTTAGCAATAAATACATATATTTTGAATATATACCTGGTGTGGTCCTCTTTCATTTGGTCACTCAAGAGATTATAGACTGGTAAAACAAGCTGCTTTACATTCCTTCAAGACTTAGCCTGAAGGCTGCTCTCCATAGCTACCACTAGGATAGCTTTCAATAAAGGTTGTCTTTAACCTATCTCCAATAAGGGGTTGTTTGGACTGGTGCAAGGTGCCCACTACAATTAGTGGACAGCATATGCCAGGCCAACTTCTCACACATTTCCCTACAGGGGATGGACTTTACAGTGGAACATAGACCTGGGAGTAACCATGCCAATGCAGATGGACTCTCAAGGTATTTCCACTTTGAACACGAAGACTCAACTGGTCAAGGTTAGTTTAGTGTCCCTGCGTTTGGGGGGTTGTGTATGAGAGTAGGATCTGCCTCTTATGTTGCCCCCACTTTTTTTCTGATGTTTACACTGGTTTCTGGCTATAGTCTGGCTGGGCCCCTGCTAATCAGGGCCCCAGCCTCTCTGTTCTCTCTAAACGATTTGGAGTGCACTCTAGGTGCACTAGTGATTGGATACTGTGGTACCTTATGAGTCCCTAGTATATGGTACCTTAGGTACCAAGGGCATAGGTACTTCACAGGCCTACCAGGGGCTGCAGCATGTATTATGCCACCCCTGGGAAGCAGACTAAATCTGACACCACAGGCCTGCTACTGCAGCCTGAGTGAGGAAGTGCTAGCACCCCTCACTGAAATATAGGTTCCCTATATCTCTCCTACACACACATATAACCCTATCAGTCACCCCTAAGGCAGGCCCTATCAATCCTGAGGGCAGGGTGCTTGGCTTCTATGTGAGGGGGTGCCTCTGCCTGAGCAGGGCCCCTCTGCAGCTCTCAGAGTCCATTCTCTGGTGCTGTTTGTGGATGCGGTTAAACCATATACTTTTAAGTGCATTATATCCTCGCGGTAAAATGCTAACTTTGGAATGGCTGCATCGAAACATGTCGTGTTTGGTGTCAAACACCTTGGAATACTACCCCCCCGCCAGTCCTGTCGGCGGGGGTAGCATTCCACCCTTCTAGAGGGATAGACATGTACCTACTGTGGAATCGCAGTAGAATCCTGCAGAGCCCTGGCATCACAAAATGGATGCCACCAGTCACAGACACTGGGCTGCCCTCCTGCTGATGACCAACACTCGCAGTGGAGGAAGCCCAACAATAGATATCCTGTCCCAAGGGGTGTGACCACCTCCCAGACAGGGTTTAGTGTATTGGGGCTGGGTGGGTGCACTCTTAGAGTGCTTTGAAGTCCTGCACTGGGGGAGCAGAAGGCTCCTCTGTGCATATGCCAGTTCAAACCGGCTCAGGGGCTACCTGTCCCTGCTCTGGCGCGAAACTGGACAAAGGGAAGTGGGTGTAGCCACCCACTCCCCTGACCCTCCCATAGGTAGGGTCATAGAGCTAGTCCCTCCCCTTCTTTTAGTATAAGAGGGGGAACCTGTGCATTGCACCCTATATTTCCCTGGACGACGCTCTACAAGAAGAATCCCGGACCTTCGACGTTCCACTACCTTTGGAAGACTGAAGAATCTCCCTTGGAGTCAAGGAGTGACTCCCCTGCTTGGCAGGCACCAAAAACTACAAACGACGGTCGCAAACTACACCGCTCCCGCCGGAGTCCGAAGTCCCTGCAGCCCAAGAAGTGGATTTCCTGACTTCCCAAAGGCCATCGTGAGTCCCCAGCAAAGCTGAGGCCAGTGGATCCCAAGAGTAATGAGGAACCGTGACCCCTGGGTACCGTGCACTATTGTCGAGTGCAACCCCTTCACAACGTTCCACGAACTTGTGCTTTGGACCACGTGTGGTCCCAGCCTCCAGCAGGAATTCCTCCTAAGATCAGAGGCCTACCACGTCCCGAGTGACCGTGGGCCCCTGCGAGTGAATCCTCCCGAGGCGTCTTTGCGATCCCTTACCAGCCAGCTTGTGGGTCCCCAGAAGACTTTCTAAAGAAACCAAAGAGCTCCCCTGGTTGCTCCAGGCCTGCCCTGACTTACCCTTGCTGGGTGAGTTCCACAGACCTTGCTGGTCTGCGCCATTGCCTCTTCACACTTTCCCTGAGACTTGCTGTTACCAAGGCTTGTTGGCTCAGATCGAGTTGCCGACACCGCAGTAAGCTGCAGACATTGTAGGACACACCGAATCCAGCTCCTGGTCATCGTCGACACCTCCTGGACCTCATGGCTGAAGAGTCAAGGCAACTGCGAATGACCTGAATCTTGCGACGACGGTGGGCATCCATCTTCCTTGCCCCGAGTCACTGCCAAGTGACTGTGAACACTGTCCCCTCTGCTTTCAGGTCTTCCATCTTCCGAATCCAGGCTTGGATTCCTCCGGACACTTCTCCTGTCGCCGCAAGCAGCAAGTCTTCACTGGCTCCCATTGAAAACGACGCCGCGACCCGACACCAAAGAACACCTATGCACCCGGCTCCCCTGGGTGAGGCAACTTCAGCACTACGGTGCTCCTGTGGGTGTGGGCCCTAGAACTACTTACCCTGTAAGTGTCTTGCTTGTAGCTTCCCTCGAAGTGTCCTAAAACTCTAACTTTCCAAGTGCGACTATCGCACTGAGTCTTACAAGGTTCGCGCCTGTGTTAGACACACCGCGTCCAACTCCCTTGCAATTCCATCTGTAACCGCGTCCTTCGACTCGTACAAGGACCGATCGGTGTGTTCGCCTCGAACACGCAAGGGACCTTTAACATTGATATCTCAATCGCGTCTGAGTGCATAGACTCGTACAGGATTCGCATCGGTGCCAGGTCACCGCGTCCGTCCCCTGTGGGTCTCCTACAACTACCTGGGGTGGTTCTTGGGGGTCCCTCGATTCTAGATGCCCTAGACCTAGGTCTAGCAAACTAAGATTGTAATATTCAATTGTGCTAAACTTATTCTGATAATATTTGACTTGTACATATGTTCCTGTCCTCTAATCTCATAAAGAGATTAGTAGAGAGTGTTTATTAATAAATACATATATATTTGATATATATACCTGTGTGGTGTCTTTTCATTTGGTGATTCAAGAGATTGTGTGGTAAAACAAGCTGCTTTACATTCCTTCAAGACTTAGCCTGAAGGCTGCTCTCCACAGCTACCACTAGGATAGCTTTCTATAAAGGTTGTCTTAAACCTATCTACCATAAGAGTCGAATTGTTCTGGTGCAAGGTGTCCACTTTAATTAGTGAATAGCATATACCAGGCCAACTTCTCACAATGAAGCTCTAGGGACTCCCTGGCTATAGCCAACTGCTCTTTTCTGATTCTCAACTGAGCTTCCTCATACTTGAGCAGTATGTCTTTTCTTTCATGGGAGGTTTCCCTCCTATGAGAAGAAACAGAGGTCCCTACTGAGGTGTCAGAATGGTTAGACTCCTGAGAAGGAGATCTGGACCTTCTAGGCACACTCACAACTCTTCCTGGTGGGACAAAGGGGAGGTCATTCTGATCCTCCTCCTCATCTGCAGGAGGAGCTGCATTTTCCAGGGCAAGGTCATTGTCACCTTCCTGGCCAGTTTCAGAGGTCAGGTCCTGGGTATTTTCACCCCTGGTCCCTTCCTCATCTTCTGCCCCACCCTCTCTGCCTACCCTTGCAGACCCTATAGGTCTTCTGAGATCATCTAGCAGGAGCATCTCCATGAGACGTTGGGTGTTGGTACTTTTGCCTGTCTTCAGCTTCCTAATCTTGCACAACTCTCTCAATTCCAAGAATGGGAGGTTGTCATATTTGGATGGCAGGAGCCCACTGGTTCCTGGCAGTGAAGACATTACTAGTGAGGTGTGGTGTATGCACTACCTACTCTAGTGTGGCCTACTAAACTCTCTTGAGTTGTAGAAAGGGTGTGCTAAGCCCTTAACACACAACTCTAAGTTCAGTAGAACTTACTGTATACTAAGCTTGTTTTTATATGTACCTAAGGTACCCTTAGTGGTTTACAGTTGATCAATTCAATTGAGATTATCTGGTAAAACAATAGCAAGCTGGAATCCGACACGCTGCACACCAATGTGAGAAGTTGGCCTGGCATATGCTGTCCACTAGTTCTAGTGGGCACCTTGCACCAGTCCAAACAACCCCTTATGGAGATAGGTTAAAGACAACCTTTATTGAAAGCTATCCTAGTGGTAGCTATGGAGAGCAGCCTTCAGGCTAAGTCTTGAAGGAATGTAAAGCAGCTTGTTTTACCAGTCTATAATCTCTTGAGTGACCAAATGAAAGAGGACCACACCAGGTATATATATCAAAATATATGTATTTATTGCTTAAACACACCCCTCTAGTCTCTTGATGAGGCTAGAGTTCGAAGTACATAAGTTACAAGTCAAATATCAGCAGTATTTAGCACAATACACGTTTGAGCCCTAGGGGCGTACCAAACCATATACTAAAATAGTGGTATAAGAACCACGACTGAACTAGACACAAAGCCTAGAGCCTGAAGAAGTGCTTGGACCCCAAGGAACCACCCAAGGTAGTGACACAGGGGACCCACGGGGGACGCGTGCAGTGTGAGAACACAGCCGCGAGTCACCGTTGGCTTCTATGGGGAAAGTCGCGGTTAGATTTTTAAAGAAAAGGGACACTTCGGAGAGGACTTCCAGTTAAACCCTTAAAACTTAAGAGTTTCTAGGGCCCACACCCACGTGAGTACCGAAATACTCGAGTTACCTCACCCAGGGAAGCCGGGTGCATACGTGTTAAAAGGTGTCGGAAATCGTCGTCGTTTTCAATGGCGACCGCTGGAAAAGTGCTGCTGCCGTGGAGAAGAAAAGTGTCCGGAGCGATCCAAGCCTGGATCGAGGGAAAGGAAGACCTGAAAGCAGAGGGGACAGAGTCTAGGTCACTAGCCAGTGACCAGGAAGGCGATGAGCAGATACCCACCGATGTCGGGTGCTTCAGGTAGGTTGACGGTCATCTTGACTCTTCAGCTACAAGGTCCAGGAGGCGTCGATGACAACCAGGAGCTGGATTCGAGCTGTCCCACAATGTCTGTCAATTGCTGCGGTGTCGGCGACCGGATTGGACCCAACAAGCCTTGGCAACGGCAAGTCACGTGGAAACAAAGAAAGGATGTTGCTGCAGACCAGCAAGGTCTGGGGGACTCACCCAGCAAAAGTAAGTCAGGGGACGTCTGGAACAACCAGGGAAGCTCAAGCAGAAGAAGAGTTGCCTTCGGGAGGGCCCACTAGCCAACGGACTAGCGACTGTGAAGGTGCCTCGAGTGGACGCACTTGGAGCTGGCTCACAGGACACTCGTGGAGTGGAGGCCAGTGATCTTTGGTGCAGTCGGTGCTGGAGGCAGGGGCTACTCGAAGTCCAAAGCACAACTTCGTGGGAGACCAGGAAGAGGATGCACTTGCAAAAGTTCTTGGTATCCAGGGGTCACGGTTCCACATTACCCACAACAGCGATGGGTCTCAGCTTCACTGGGGACTCAGGGCAGCCTCGGGGAAGTCTGGAAATCTACCTCTGGTGATGCAAAGACTTCGGCGTCTGGCGGGAGCTTCAGCGATGCAGACTGGACAGATGCTTAGTTGGTGCCTGCCAAGCAGGGGAGTCACTCCTTGACCTGAAGGGAGATTCTTCAGTCCTCTAATCTTGATGTGGAGCATCGAAGGTCCAGGATTCAGTTTCAGAGTTTCGTCCAGGGATATCTAAAGTCCTAAGGACTGGGGTCCCATACTTATACTAAGTTAGGGGGTTGGACATACTCTGGGGACCCACCTATGGGAGGGTCAGGGAAGAGGGGTGGTTACACCCATTCCCTTTGTCCAGTTTTGCACCAGAGCAGGGGCAGGTAGCCCCTGCAACCGGTTTGAACTGGACTATGCACAGGGACACCAAATGTGCCCCCAGTGCAGGACTTCAAAGCACCAGAGAGTGCTCCCGCCCAGCCCCAATACACACTATCCTGTCTGGGGAGGTGGTTACACCTCCCTTCGACAGGAAACCTACTGTCCAGGCCTCCCCTGCCGGAATTTCGGCCAGCAGCAGGAGGCCAGACCCGTGTCTGTGGCAGCGGCATCCATTTTGTGATGCCAGGGCTCTGAAAAGTTAATACCGGGTATGCCGGTGTGTACATGTCTCTCCCTCTGGAAGGGTGTAATGCTACCCCCGCCGCCAGAACTGGCGGGGGGGGGTAGTATTCCAAGATGTTTGACACCCAACACAACATGTTTCCGTGCAGCCATCCCAAAGTTAGCATTTAACGCGAGGTTATAATGCACTTAAGAGTATATGGTCAGGCTGCACCACAAACAGCACCAGAGGATTGACTCCGAACGCTGCAGAGGGGCTCTGCTCATGCAGGGGCACCCTCTCACATAAAAACCAAGCACTCTGCCTTTAGGATTGTTAAGGCCTGCCATAGGAGTGACTTATAGGTTTATATGTGTGTGCAATGGTAGTGATATAGGTAGCCTATACCACAGCAAGGGGTGCATGCACCACCTTACCCAGGCTGCAGTAACAGTCCTGTGGTGTCATTTTGGAGGGCCTTCCAGGGGTGGCACAATACATGCTTCAGCCCCTGGTAGGCCTCTGGGGTGTCTATGCCCTTGGTACATAGTATACCATATACTAGGGACTTATAAGGGCACCCCAGAATCCAATCAGGGATGTGCCTAAAGCACATGGAATCAATTTAGAGAGGAAGCAGCTAGGCTGGGGTCCTGAATAGCAGGGCCCCAGCCAGACTAAAGTCAAAAAAGAGTGATACACCAGCAAGAAGTGGGGGTAACCATAAGAGGCAGATCCTACTCTCCTACACTGCTCTTGCTTCTTTCTGCACCTTTGTTGCACATTTATGCATCCCTCTTGCCTCTTTCAGCACCCTCTTCCGCCTTTCTGCACCTCTCTTGCCTCTGTCTGCACACCTGTTCCCTCTTTCTGCACCCCTTTTGCCTGTTTCTGCAACTCTCTTGCCTCTTTCTGCAGTTCTTTTGCCTCCTTCTGCACCTCTGTTGCTTCTTTCTGCACATGCCTTGCCTCTTTCTGCACCCTCTAGCTTCTTTCTGCACCCCTGTTGCTTCTTTCTTCTCTTCTCTTGCTTCTTTCTGTACCTCTCTTGCTTCTTTATGCACCCATCTTGCCTCTTTTTGTATCCCTCCTCCCTCTTTCTGCACCTCTCTTGCCTCTTTCTGTACCTCTGTTGCTTCTTTCTGCACTTCTGTTGCTACTTTCTGCACTTCATTTGCCTCTTTCTGCACCTCTCTTGCTTCTTTCTGTACCTCTGTTGTCTCTTCCTGCACTCGTCTTCCCTCTTTCTGCATCTCTCTTGCTTCTTTCTGCACTTCTCTTGCTTCTTTCTGCACCTCTTTTGCTTCTTTCTACACCTCTCTTGCTTCTTTCAGCAATTCTTGTGCCTCTTTCTGCACTTCTCTTGCTTGTTTCTGTACCTCTCTTGCATATTTCTGCACCGCTCTTGCCTCTTTCTGCACCCCTCTTTTCTCTTTCTGCATCCCTCTTGCCTCTTTATGCAGTTCTCTTGCCATTTTCTGCATCTCTTCTGCCTCTTTCTGCACTTCTCTTGCTTCTTTCTACACCTATGTGGCTTCTTTCAGCAATTCTCTTGCCTCTTTCTGCACTTCTCTTGCTTGTTGCTGCACCTCTCTTGCATCTTTCTGCACCCCTCTTGCCTAATTCTGCACCCCACTTTTCTCTTTCTGCACCCCTCTTGCCTCTTTCTGTACCCTTGTTCCCTCTTTCTGCACCTTTCCTACCTGTTTCTGCACCTCTCTTGCCTCTTTCTGTACCTCTGTTGCTTCTTTCTGCACTTCTCTTGCTCTTTCTACACCCTTTGCACCTCTTTCAGCACCTTTGTTGCTTCTTTCTGCACTTCTCTTCCTTATTTCTGCACCCCTCCTGCCTCTTTCTGTACTCTCTTGCCTCTTTGTGCACCCCTCTTACCTTTTTCTGCACCTCTCTTGCCTCTTTTTGCACCTCTGTTGGTTCTTTCTGCAGTGCTCTTGCTTCTTTCTGCACCTCACCTGCCTCTTTCTGCACATCTCTTGCTTCTTTCTACACCTCTGTTGCTTCTTTCAGCAATTCTCTTGCCTCTTTCTGCACTTCTCTTCCTTCTTACTGCACCGTTTCTGTCTCTTTCTGTACCTCTCTTGCCTCTTTGTGCACCTCTCCTACCTCTTTCTACACCCCTCTTGCCTCTTTTTGCACCTCTGTTGGTTCTTTCTGCACTGCTCTTGCTTCTTTCTGCACCTCACTTGCCTCTTTCTGCATTTCTCTTGCTTCTTTCTACACCTCTGTTGCTTCTTTCAGCAATTCTCTTGCCTCTTTCTGCACTTCTCTTGCTTGTTTCTGCGCCTCTCTTGTGTCTTTCTGCACCTCTGTTGCCTCTTTCTGCACCTCACTTGCTTCTTTCTGAACCTCTATTGCCTCTTTCGGCACCTCTGTTTGCTTCTTTCTGCTCCTCTCTTGCCTCTTTGTGCTTTTCTCTTGCCTGTTTCTGCACTTCCCTTGCCTCTTTCTGTACCTCTCTTGCCTCTTTTTGCACATCACTTGCATCTTTCTGCACCTCACTTTCTTTGTTCTGCACCTCTCTTGCCTCTTTCTGCACTTCTCTTGCTTCTTTCTGCACCTCTCGAGCCTCTTTCTCTACCTCTTTTGCCTCTTTCAGCATATCTGTTGCTTCTTTCTGCACTTCTCTTGCTTCTTTCTGTACCCCTCTTGCCGCTTTGTGCACCTCTCCTTCCTCTTTCTGCACCTCTCTTTCCTTTTTCTGCTGTTCTCTTGCCTCTTTCTGCACCTCTTTGGCTTCTTTGTGTACTTCTTTTGCCTCTTTCAGTAGCACTCTTGCCTCTTTCTGCACCTCTGTTGGTGTATTCTGCACTGCTCTTGCTTCTTTCTGCACCTCCGTGTAGGAAGGTGGAATCTGACTACATGGTTGCCCCCACTTTTTTTCTGGTGTTTTGATGGTTTTTGACTTAGTTTGGCTGGGAACCTGCTATTCAGGTCCCCAGCCTATCTGCTTTCTCTTATAAATTGATTCCATGTACTTTAGGTACACCACTGATTGGATTCTGGAGTGCCCTTATAAGTCCCTAGTATATGGTATACTATGTACCCAGGGCATAGGTACCCCAGAGGCCTACCAGGGGCTGAAGCATGTATTATGCCACCCCTGGGAGGCCTTCCAAAAATAATTGAAGGTCAAAAAACAGTGAAGCATCAGCAAAAAGTGGGGGTACCCATGTGAAGCAGATCCTACTCTCCTACACCCTGGACACCAAGAACTTTTGCAAGTGTATCCTCTTCCTGGCCTCCCATGAAGTTGTGCTTTGGGCTCCGAGTAGCCCCCACCTCCAGCACTGACTGCACCGAAGATCCCTGGCCTCCACTCCACGAGTGTCCTGTGAGGCAGCTCCAAGTGCGTCCACTCAAGGCTCCTTCACGGTCGCTAGTCCGTTGGCTAGTGGGACCTCCCGAAGGCAACTCTTCTTCTGCTTGGGCTTTCTTGGTTGCGCCAGACGTGCCCTGACTTACCCTCACTGGGTGAGTCCCTCAGACCTTGCTGGTCTGCATCAACGTCCTTTCTTTGTTTCCACGTGACTTGCCGTTGCCAAGGCTTGTTGGGTCCAATCCGGTCGCCGACACCTCAGCAATCGACAGACATCGTGGGACAGCTCGAATCCAGCTCCTGGTTGTCGTCGACACCTCCTGGACCTCGTGGCTGAAGAGTCAAGACGACTGTCAACCTACCTGAAGCACCCGACATCGGTGGGCATCTGCTCATCGCCTTCCTGGTCACTGGCTAGTGACCCAGACTCTGTCCCCTCTGCTTTCAGGTTCTTCAGTTCTTCGATCCACCCTTGGATCCACCCGGACACTTTCGACTTGGACGCCAGCAGCCTCCTGCAGCACATCGCCATTGAAAACGACGACGAAACCCGATGCCAAAAGACACCTATGCACCCGGCTTCCCTGGGTGAGGTAACTCGAGTACTCCGGTGCTCCCGTGGGTATTGACTCTAGAACTGCCTAGTTCTAAAGGGATTTGCTCCAAGTCCTCCTCTAAGTGTCCTTTCCTTTTAAAACTCCAACCGCGACTTTCCCCATAGAAGTTAACGGTGGCTCGTGGCTGTGTTCTCACACTGCACGCGTCCCCCGTGGGTCCCCTGTGTCACTACCTTGGGTGGTTCCTTGGGGTCCAAGCACTTCTACAGGCTCTAGGCCTTGTGTCTAGCTCAGTCGTGGTTCTTATACCACTTTATTGGTATAGGGCTCAAATGTGTATTTGTGCTATTACTGTTGATAACTGACTTTAAACTTATGTACTTCGAACTCTAGCCTCATAAAGAGACTAGAGGGGTGTGTTTAAGACTAAATACATATATTTTATATATATACCTGGTGTGATCCTCTTTCATTTGGTCACTCAAGAGATTATAGACTGGTAAAACAAGCTGCTTTACATTCCTTCAAGACTTAGCCTGAAGGCTGCTCTCCATAGCTACCACTAGGATAGCTTTCAATAAAGGTTGTCTTTAACCTATCTCCAATAAGGGGTTGTTTGGACAGGTGCAAGGTGCCCACTATAATTAGTGGACAGCATATACCAGGCCAACTTCCCACATTGGTGTGCAGCGTGTGGGATTCCAGCTTGCTATTGTTTTACCAGATAATCTCAATTGAATTGATCAACTGAAAACCACTAAGGGTACCTTAGGTACATATAAAAACAAGCTTAGTATACAGTAAGTTCTACTGAACTTAGAGTTGTGTGTTAAGGGCTAGCACACCCTTTCTACAACTCAAGAGAGTTTAGTAGGCCACACTAGAGTAGGTTGTGCATACACCACACCTCACTAGTAATGTCTTCACTACCAGGAACCAGTGGGCTCCTGCCATCCAAATATGACAACCTCCCATTCTTGGAATTGAGAGAGTTGTGCAAGATTAGGAAGCTGAAGACAGGCAAAAGTGCCAACACCCAACGTCTCATGGAGATGCTTCTGCTGGATGATCTCAGAAGACCCCTAGGTTCTGCAGGGGTAGGCAGAGAGGGTGGGGCAGAAGATGAGGAAGGGGCCAGGGATGAAAATACCCAGGACCCAACCTCTGAAACTGGCCAGGAGGATGACAATGATCCTGACCTGGATAATGCAGCTACTCCTGAGGATGAGGAGGAGGATCAGGATGACCTCCCCTTTGTCCCCCCGGGAAGAGTTGTGAGTTTGCCCAGAAGGTCTAGATCTCCTTCTCAGGAGTCTAACCACTCTGACACCTCAGTAGTGACCTCTGTTTCTTCTCATAGGAGGGAATCCTCCAGTGAGAGGAAAGAGAGACTGCTCAAGTATGGAGAAGCTCAGTTGAGACTCAGAAGAGAGCAGTTGGCTATAGACAGGGAGTCCCTAGAGCTTTAAAGGCAAAGAAAAAAGTTGGGACTAGAGTCCCATGGTGGCAGCAACTTCCCTAGTGGTAGGGAAAGGTCTTATGACCATAGAAACCTAAGCAAGATTGTCCCTCCCTACCAGAGTGGGGATGACATCCACAAATGGATTACTGCACTGGAAAGGGCCTGTAAAGTTCAGAGGGTCCCCCAGGAGCAGTGGGCAGCAATCTTGTGGCTCTCCTTTGCAGTCAAAGGTAGAGATAAGCTCCTCACTGTTAGAGAAGAGGATGCTGACAATTACAAAGTCTTGAAGAGTTCTCTGATTGATGGGTTTGGCCTAACCACTGAACAGTATAGGTTGAAGTTCAGAGATACCCAAAAGGCTCAGACTCAAGACTCGGTTGACTTTGTAGATTGTGCTACTAAGGCTCTGGAAGGTTGGATACATGGCAGCAAGGTGCATGACTTTATAGGATTGTACAATTTGATTATGAGGGAGCAGATCCTTAATAATTGTCAAAACCAGCTTTTTACACCAGTACCTGGTGGACTCTGATCTGACCTCTCCCCAAGAATTGGGAAAGAAGGCAGACAAATGGGTCAGAACCAGACTGAGGCCTAAGAATCAGGGTGGTGACCAGAAGAAAGATTCTACCAAGTCCCAAGAGAAAGGTGGGGATAAATCTAAGGATATGTCCACTACAGGGCCCCAAAAGTCCTCTTCTGGGGGTGGGTCCCAAACTCCTTCCTCTCCTGAAAAGAAACCATATTGCCATGTCTGTAAAAAGCCTGGACACTGGAAAACTGATCCCAGTTGCCCCAGGATTGGCAATAAAGAAAATGTTCCTCCAACAAATACTACCACCCCTCCTGGTACTACCAGTAGTAATCCTCCAGTTGGGAGTAGTGCACCCAAAAAGTTAGGTGCTTTTGCAAGGGGAACAGAGGTGGGCCCTAGTTTAGACAGGACCCCCTCAACAGACTCCTCTGACTCTGGTGGTGGTATAGGATTTGCCACCTTTACCATGGGTCCCAATGCATTGGGCAGGTACAGACTGGAGCCAATGATTAATGGTCAGAAAGCTGTGGCATTCAAGGACACAGGGGCTAGTGTCACCATGAAGGCAGGGAAACTAGTCCCCCCATACCAGCTTTTGCCTAAGTTTAAGTACCAGGTGACCAACATTGATGGTGTCAGAATAGATCACCCCATGGCCATAGTCAATCTCAGCTGGGAAGGGGTCACAGGCCCAAAAAGAGTGGCAGTGTCCCCCAACTTGCCTGTAGATTGCCTGATGGGCAATGATTTGGAACTTTCAGCCTGGGCTGAAGTTGAACACCAAGCCCATCTGAGAATGCTCGGCGTCCCTGAAAGAGTTAGTGGGGCTGTGATGGCCACAGCCCAAGCCCAAGCCCAGGGAAATTTTGGAGAGATGGAGCCTGGAAGGATGGCCCACTCTCCCCCAAAAGAGAGCACAAGGGATGAAGAAAAGTCTTCTTCCCCCCAGACAGTAGGAAAGGGTCAGCCTCCTCAGGGAACTGACCCTACCCCTAGTGAAGGAACTGCCCCAGAGGTAGTCAGGCCTGGCCTGGCCACCCCCCTGATGGCAGAGGACCCTTCCAAGGTGGTACCCAGTCTGGAACAGGTAACCTGCCCCTCTCTACCCTGCCTCAGTCAGCCCAGGCCTCAGAGGTCAAGGAGGTCAGTGGACCCCACAGGGCCCCCTGTCCAGAGGAACCCCCCCATCAGCAGATTAGGGGCACCCAGCCTAGTAGCCCTAGCCAGATGAAAATTCCTCAACACACTGAGGGATCCCCCATACCTTTGTGTATGGGGGATCCCTTTTGGTCCCAGGGCAAACCTGGGACCAAAAGGTTCCAAACCTGCCATGTCCCTCCAGTGTTCCATCCAAAGGGACCCAAGCCCCAGCTGTAGGCAGCCAAAGTTTGACCCTTAGAGCAAAGTGCAACTCAGTCATGGAAAGACAGGTATACATGGTGACCAGTGATCTGAGGAAGCTGAGACCAACCTTCCTAGGGTCTCACTGCCCTACTCAGACACCTCATCAGCCTTTTACTTTACCAAAGCACACCACAGGTAGTAATTCCCCATAGTGGAGACCCTCTCATACCCTTAGGGTGAGGGATAGCTTAGTGGACCATAAGACAGGGGGTAACCATGCTAGTGTAGGTACTTCCTTATATGGCCACTTAGTCAATAAAGGCTCAACTGGCCAAGGTTAGCCTTATCTCCTTTTGTTTGGGGGGGTTATGTAGGAAGGTGGAATCTGACTACATGGTTGCCCCCACTTTTTCTGGTGTTTTGATGGTTTTTGACTTAGTTTGGCTGGGAACCTGCTATTCAGGTCCCCAGCCTATCTGCTTTCTCTTATAAATTGATTCCATGTACTTTAGGTACACCACTGATTGGATTCTGGAGTGCCCTTATAAGTCCCTAGTATATGGTATACTATGTACCCAGGGCATAGGTACCCCAGAGGCCTACCAGGGGCTGAAGCATGTATTATGCCACCCCTGGGAGGCCTTCCAAAATAACACCTCAGGCCTGCTACTGCAGCCTCGGTAAGGTGGTGCATGCCCCCCTTACTGTGGCATAGGCTACCTATATCACTACCATTGCACACATATATAAACCTATAAGTCACTCCTATGGCAGGCCTTAACAATCCTGAAGGCAGAGTGCCTGGTTTTAATGTGAGAGGGTGCCCCTGCATAAGCAGAGCCCCTCTGCAGCGTTCGGAGTCAATCCTCTGATGCTGTTTGTGGTACAGCCTGACCATATACTCTTAAGTGCATTATATCCTCGCGGTAGAATGCTAACTTTGGACTGGCTGCACCAAAACATGTCGTGTTTGGTGTCAAACATCTTGGAATACTACCCCCCCGCCAGTTCTGGTGGCTGGGGTAGCATTCCACCCTTCTAAAGGGAGAGACATGTACCCACCGGCCTTCCCGGTAACTTCTTTACAGACCCCTGGCATCACAAAATGGATGCCACTACCACAGACACGGGTCTGGCCTCCTGCTGCTGACTGAAACTCCGGCAGGGGAGGCCTGGACAATAGGTTTCCTGTCGCAGGGAGGTGTAACCACCTCCCCAGACAGGATAATGTGTATTGGGGCTGGGCGGGAGCACTCTCTGGTGCTCAGAAGTCCTGCACTGGGGGCACACTTGGTGTCCCTGTGCAAATGCCAGTTCAAACCGGTTGCAGGGGCTACCTGCCCCTGCTCTGGCACGAAACTGGACAAAGGGAATGGGTGTAACCACCCCTCTTCCCTGACCCTCCCATAGGTGGGTCCCCAGAGTATGTCCAACCCCCTAACTTAGTATAAGTATGGGACCCCAGTCCTTAGGACTTAAGATATCCCTGGATGAAACTCTGAAACTGAATCCTGGACCTTCGACACTCTACTTCAAGATTAGAGGTCTGAAGAATCTCCCTTGGGGTCAAGGAGTGACTCCCCTGCTTGGCAGGCACCTAAGAAGCAATTGTCCGGTCTGCATCGCTGGAGCTCCCGCCGGATGCCGAAGTCTTTGCAACACCAGAGGTAGATTTCCAGACTTCCCCGAGGCTGCCCTGAGTCCCCAGCGAAGCTGAGGCCCATAGCTGTCATGGGTAACGTGGAACCATGACCCCTGGACACCAAGAACTTTTGCAAGTGCATCCTCTTCCTGGCGTTCCACGAAGTTGTGCTTTGGGCTTCGAATAGCCCCCGCCTCCAGCACCAACTGCACTGAAGATCCTTGACCTCCACTGCATGAGTGTCCTGTGAGCCAGCTCCAAGTGTGTCCACTTGAGGCTCCTTTGCGGTCGCTAGTCCATTGGCTAGTGGGCCCTCCTGAAGGCAACTCTTCTTCTGCTTGGGCTTTCCTGGTTGCACCAGATGTGCCCTGACTTACCCTTTCTGGGTGAGTCCCTCAGACCTTGCTGGTCTGCATCAACGTCCTTTCTTTGTTTCCACGTGACTTGCCGTTGCCAAGGCTTGTTGGGTCCAATCCGGTTGCCGACACCTCAGCAATCGACAAACTTTGTGGGACAGCTCGAATCCAGCTCCTGGTCATTGTCGACGCCTCCTGGACCTCGTGGCTGAAGAGTCAAGATGATGGTCAACCTACCTGAAGCACCCGACATCGGTGGGCATCTGCTCATCGCCTTCCTGGTCACTGGCTAGTGACCCAGACTCTGTCCCCTCTGCTTTCAGGTTCTTCAGTTCTTCGATCCACCCTTGGATCCACCCGGACACTTTCGACTTGGACGCCAGCAGCCTGCTGCAGCAGATCGCCATTGAAAACGACGACGAAACCCAACGCCAAAAGACACCTATGCACCCGGCTTCCCTGGGTGAGGTAACTCGAGTACTCCGGTGCTCCCGTGGGTATTGACTCTAGAACTGCCTAGTTCTAAAGGGATTTGCTCCAAGTCCTCCTCTTAGTGTCCTTTCCTTTTAAAACTCCAACCGTGACTTTCCCCATAGAAGTTAACGGTGGCTCGCGGCTGTATTCTCACACTGCACGCGTCCCCCGTGGGTCCCCTGTGTCACTACCTTGGGTGTTTCCTTGGGGTCCAAGCACTTCTACAGGCTCTAGGCCTTGTGTCTAGCTCAGTCGTGGTTCTTATACCACTTTATTGGTATATGGTTTGGTACGCCCCTAGGGCTCAAACGTGTATTTGTGCTATTACTGTTGATAACTGACTTGTAACTTATGTACTTCGAACTCTAGCCTCATAAAGAGACTAGAGGGGTGTGTTTAAGACTGAATACATATATTTTATATATATACCTGGTGTGGTCCTCTTTCATTTGGTCACTCAAGAGATTATAGACTGGTAAAACAAGCTGCTTTACATTCCTTCAAGACTTAGCCTGAAGGCTGCTCTCCATAGCTACCACTAGGATAGCTTTCAATAAAGGTTGTCTTTAACCTATCTCCAATAAAGGGTTGTTTGGACTGGTGCAAGGTGCCCACTATAATTAGTGGACAGCATATACCAGGCCAACTTCCCACACTCTGTTGCACATTTATGCATCCCTCTTGCCTCTTTCAGTACCCTTCTTCCGTCTTTCTGCACCTCTCTTGCCTCTGTCTGCATACCTGTTCCCTCTTTCTGCACCCCTTTTGCCTGTTTCTGCAACTCTCTTGCCTCTTTCTGCAGTTCTTTTGCCTCCTTCTGCACCTCTGTTGCTTCTTTCTGCACTTGTCTTGCCTCTTTTTGCACCCCTCTAGCTTCTTTCTGCACCCCTGTTGCTTCTTTCTTCTCCTCTCTTGCTTCTTTCTGCACTTCTCTTGCTTCTTTCTGCACCTCTCTTGCTTCTTTCTACACCTCTCTTGCTTCTTTCAGCAATTCTCGGGCCTCTTTCTGCCCTTCTCTTGCTTGTTTCTGCACCTCTCTTGCGTCTTTCTGCACACCTCTTGCCTCTTTCTTCACCCCTCTTTTCTCTTTCTACATCCCTCTTGCCTCTTTATGCAGTTCTCTTGCCATTTTCTGCACCTCTCCTGCCTCCTTCTGCACTTCTCTTGCTTCTTTCTACACCTATGTTGCTTCTTTCAGCAATTCTCTTGCCTCTTTAGGCATTTCTCTTGCTTGTTGCTGCACCTCTCTTGCATCTTTTTGCACTCCTCTTGCCTCTTTCTGCACCCCACGTTTCTCTTTCTGCACCCCTCTTGCCGCTTTCAGCACCCCTGTTCCCTCTTTCTGCACCTTTACTGCCTGTTTCTGCACCTCTCTTGCCTCTTTCTGTACCTCTGTTGCATCTTTCTGCACCCCTCTTGCCTCTTTCTGCACCGCTCTATTCTCTTTCTGCATCCCTCTTGCCTCTTTATGCAGTTCTCTTGCCATTTTCTGCACCTCTCCTGCCTCTTTCTGCACTTCTCTTGCTTCTTTCTACACCTATGTTGCTTCTTTCAGCAATTCTCTTGCCTCTTTCTGCACTTCTCTTGCTTGTTGCTGCACCTCTCTTGCATCTGTCTGCACCCCTCTTGCCTATTTCTGCACCCCACTTTTCTCTTTCTGCACCCCTCTTGCCTCTTTCTGCACCCTTGTTCCCTGTTTCTGCACCTTTCCTGCCTGTTTCTGCACCTCTCTTGCCTCTTTCTGTACCTCTGTTGCTTCTTTCTGCACTTCTCTTGCTCTTTCTGCATCTTTTGCACCTCTTTCAGCACCTTTGTTGCTTCTTTCTGCACTTCTCTTCCTTATTTCTGCACCCCTCCTGCCTCTTTCTGTACTCTCTTGCCTCTTTGTGCACCCCTCTTACCTTTTCTGCACCTCTCTTGCCTCTTTTTGCACCTCTGTTGGTTCTTTCTGCACTGCTCTTGCTTCTTTCTGCACCTGACCTGCCTCTTTCTGCACTTCTCTTGCTTCTTTCTACAGCTCTGTTGCTTCTTTCAGCAATTCTCTTGCCTCTTTCTGCACTTCTCTTCCTTCTTTCTGCACCGCTTCTGTCTCTTTCTGTACCTCTCTTGCCTCTTTTTGCACCTCTCCTACCTCTTTCTGCACCCCTCTTGCCTCTTTTTGCACCTCTGTTGGTTCTTTCTGCACTGCTCTTGCTTCTTTCTGCACCTCACTTGCCTCTTTCTGCACTTCTCTTGCTTCTTTCTATACCTCTCTTGTGTCTTTCTGCACCTCTGTTGCCTCTTTCTGCACCTCACTTGCTTCTTTCTGCACCTTTATTGCCTCTTTCGGCACCTCTGTTGCTTCTTTCTACTCCTCTCTTGCCTCTTTGTGCATTTCTCTTGCCTGTTTCTGCACTTCCCTTGCCTCTTTCTGTACCTCTCTTGCCTCTTTCTGCACATCACTTGCATCTTTCTGCACCTCAATTTCTTTGTTTTGCACCTCTCTTGCCTCTTTCTGCACTTCTCTTGCTTCTTTCTGCACCTATCGAGCCTCTTTCTCTACCTCTTTTGCCTCTTTCAGCATATCTGTTGCTTCTTTCTGCACTTCTCTTGCTTCTTTCTGTACCCCTCTTGCCTCTTTGTGCATCTCTCCTTCCTCTTTCTGCACCTCTCTTGCCTTTTTCTGCTGTTCTCTTGCCTCTTTCTGCACCTCTTTGGCTTCTTTGTGCACTTCTTTTGCCTCTTTCAATAGCACTCTTGCCTCTTTCTGCACCTCTGTTGGTTTATTATGCACTGCTCTTGCTTCTTTCTGCACCTCTGTTGCACATTTATGCATCCCTCTTGCCTCTTTCAGTACCCTTCTTCCGTCTTTCTGCACCTCTCTTGCCTCTGTCTGCACACCTGTTCCCTCTTTCTGCACCCCTTTTGCCTGTTTCTGCAACTCTCTTGCTTCTTTCTGCAGTTCTTTTGCCTCCTTCTGCACCTCTGTTGCTTCTTTCTGCACTTGTCTTACCACTTTCTGCACCCCTCTAGCTTCTTTCTGCACCCCTGTTGCTTCTTTCTTCTCTTCTCTTGCTTCTTTCTGTACCTCTATTGCTTCTTTATGCACCCATCTTGCCTCTTTTTGCAACCCTCCTCCCTCTTTCTGCACCTCTCTTGCCTCTTTCTGTACCTCTGTTGCTTCTTTCTGCACCTCTGTTGCTTCTTTCTGCACTTCTTTTGCCTCTTTCTGTACCTGTCTTGCTTCTTTCTGCACTCCTGTTGTCGCTTTCTGCACTCGTCTTCCCTCTTTCTGCACCTCTCTTGCTTCTTTCTGCACTTCTCCTGCTTCTTTCTGCACCTCTCTTGCTTCTTTCTACACCTCTGTTGCTTCTTTCAGCAATTCTCTTGCCTCTTTCTGCACTTCTCTTGCTTGTTTCTGCACCTCTCTTGCGTCTTTCTGCACCCCTCTTCGTTCTTTTTGCACCCCTCCTCCCTCTTTCTGCACCTCTCTTGCCTCTTTCTGTATCTCTGTTGCTTCTTTCTGCACTTCTGTTGCTTCTTTCTGTACTTCATTTGCCTCTTTCTGCACCTCTCTTGCTTCTTTCTGTACCTCTGTTGTCTCTTTCTGCACTCGTCTTCCCTCTTTCTGCACCTCTCTTGCTTCTTCTGCACTTCTCTTGCGTCTTTCTGCACCTCTCTTGCGTCTTTCTGCACCCCTTTTGCCTCTTTCTGCACCCCTCTTTTCTCTTTCTACATCGCTCTTGCCTCTTTATGCAGTTCTCTTGCCATTTTCTGTACCTCTCCTGCCTCTTTCTGCACTTCTCTTGCTTCTTTCTACACCTATGTTGCTTCTTTCAGCAATTCTCTTGCCTCTTTCTGCACTTCTCTTGCTTGTTGCTGCACCTCTCTTGCATCTTTTTACACCCCTCTTGCCTCTTTCTGCACCCCACTTTTCTCTTTCTGCACCCCTCTTGCCTCTTTCTGCACCCCTGTTCCCTCTTTCTGCACCTTTACTGCCTGTTTCTGCACCTCTCTTGCCTCTTTCTGTACCTCTGTTGCTTCTTTCTGCACTTCTCTTGCTCTTTCTGCACCCTTTTGCACGTCTTTCAGCACCTCTGTTGCTTCTTTCTGTACTTCTCTTCCTTATTTCTGCACCCCTCCTGCCTCTTTCTGTACTCTCTTGCCTCTTTGTGCACCCCTCTTACCTATTTCTGCTCCCCTCTTGCCTCTTTTTGCACCTCTGTTGGTTCTTTCTGCACTGCTCTTGCTTCTTTCTGCACCTCACCTGCCTCTTTCTGCACTTCTCTTGCTTCTTTCTACACCTCTGTTGCTTCTTTCAGCAATTCTCTTGCCTCTTTCTGCACTTCTCTTCCTTCTTTCTGCACCGCTTCTGTCTCTTTCTGTACCTCTCTTGCCTCTTTGTGCACCTCTCCTACCTCTTTCTGCACCCCTTTTGCCTCTTTTTGCACCTCTGTTGGTTCTTTCTGCACTGCTTTTGCTTCTTTCTGCACCTCACTTGCCTCTTGCTGCACTTCTCTTGCTTCTTTCTACACCTCTGTTGCTTCTTTCAGCAATTCTCTTGCCTCTTTCTACACTTCTCTTGCTTGTTTCTGCACCTCTCTTGTGTCTTTCTGCACCTCTGTTGCCTCTTTCTGCACCTCACTTGCTTCTTTCTGCACCTCTCTTGCCTCTTTCGGTACCTCTGTTGCTTCTTTCTGCACTTCTCTTGCCTCTTTCTGAATCTCTGACTTAGAGGTAGTTTTAATCCCCCTGCCCTATTATGTACTAGGGCCTTACAGGGGAGGTCATGCCAAACACAGGGGTACCCCAACCCATAGTGTACCCTAGTGTATGTAGGTGTTTTCACTGTATTCTAAGTGTCTTTCAGCATAGCACTGGGTCCGGGCCTGGTTAGTCAGAGTCAGTTACCACCAGTACCAGTCAGCAAAAAGTTGGGGGCACAGAATGACTTTGCAACAAGGCCTCTTTCTGCACCTCTGTTGGTTCTTTCTCCATATCTCTTGCTTCTTTCTGCACCTTTCTTCGTCTTTCTGGACTACTGTTGCCTCTTTCTGCATTTCTCTTGCTTCTTTTTGTGCTTTTCTTTCTCTTTCTGCACATTTCCTACCTCTGTAGGCATAGTTAGAAATTAACATTTAAAAAACCTTTGAAATTCACTGAAAAAACCATAGATTTCAGGGACGTTATAGTTAGAAATTAGCATTTAAAAAACCTTAGAAATTCACTGAAAAAACCACAGGTTTCAGGGACGTTATAGTTAGTTGGACATTTCACTCGTACAAAACCAAAGAAATTCGGCCGTTATAGTTAGTTGAGCTAACTATAACTCGCGCCCCCGCAGTGCACTGCTGATGACATCACATATTACATCATTCATGACATGGTCAGAGATATCACTGATGACATCACTGATGACATCTCAAATGACATCACTGATGACATCACTGATGACATCATCCACGTGATAATCTGATGCACCTCCTCATACCCTAATATAACCTTTGATACACCCACTCTAAAATACAGACTACGATTTTCGAAACCATAGACAGACCAACACCAGTTACTATATACCCACTCACTGATTCCTAGGTCTACACACACATCTACTCCCTCATCCATACAGGGTAGAATGCAGCTTGTCTAGCATGCTGGATGCCTTTCACTCCACAGCTAAGCGCGGTCTCTGCCATCACCTGAGGGGCCATTTACTTACTCAAATTGGGGGTTCATTCGATCCACAGTACCGTTACGGATGCCCATATGTGTACACATGACCGTATATTCCCCGTTGATTTTTTAGAGCATTTTGAAGCCCACTAACCTAAACCCTACAGCCGGATTCGATGTGCTGGTTGACCGATTGGGTGCTCTGTCACACTGTCCTGAAGAAGACCCCACACTAGGGACTGAACTACCTAGGACTTTCTTAGGGGTCGATATGTTGACTTCAACACACCGTTAATACAAGCTGTGACGACTGAAATTCATTATCAGTGTCACTAGAATGCTATGAATATATACTGAATTACTTGACCTGTTAAAGGTCGGACAGGTTCTAGTATGTAAATACAATGTATATATGTCACATTACCTCTCCCCTTTCAATCTCCCTCACTCCCTCACTTTGACCCAGAACACCCCCACCCATTTCTATCCCAGAGCACCAATGTTGCGTACATAATCATGTTCCGCATATATGAACAACTGCATTGTCTACAAGAAGTGATTTATGCGTTTATAATAAATCGCATCCACTGCGAAACTTGAGATGTTACTGTTATGAATGCCACTATTTCTTTCTCATTGTTAAATTGTTGCTACTCTGACCAATTGTTTATTGTACTGCCAGTTTGACCCGGGTCAGGTAGACTTTTGGGTAACCCCATTGATACTTAACACTACCAAATATAAAACAGCAATCCTAAGCATATCACTGTTGTAAGTCTGACCAAGTTTGTGAAGGTATGCATGCATGTCTATGCTTTTACCTAGTGACATGTTAAATGAAAATAAACATACAAACACTTGAATACCTGTGTTTCAAACAGCATACTCTGTAAATTTGTATATAAAAAAGTGTATGCATTTCTTTCTGCTCACAATACAGGTCACATGGGTATTCAATAGTATATTTGAGGGGCTCTATAACACATATATACGTTAGACATGTCTGCCTGTGCAACCGAATGACAGAGCAGAACTAAGATTTGACCACCTATAAGAGAAGCTACCCACTTTTTAAGCTACCATCTTTAGATGCATAACACAAGTGAGAATACATGTGCAAGTAGACATATACCTCAGTCACGAGAGCACGCAGACCTTTAAACTTGACAGCTTGCACTTTCCATTTGAATATAGAATCAGGCGAGAGAAGAACAGAAAGGAGCAAGAGAATTGCAGAAAGAAGCAAGAGAAGTGCATAAAGAAGCAACAGAGGTGCAGAAAGAGGCAAGAGGTTTGCAGAAAGAAGCAAGAGTAGTGCACAAAGTAGGAATAGAGGTGCAGAAAGAGGCAAAATGGGTGAAGAAAGAGGGAAGAGGGGTGGAGAAAGAGGCAAGGGGGTGCAGAAAGAAGCAAGAGAGCTGCAGAAAGAAACAAAATAAGTGCAGAAAGAAGGAACAGAGGTGTAGAAAGAGGCAAGCGGGGAGCAAAAATAGGTAACAGGGGTGCAGAAAGAAGCACAAGTGGTGCAGAAAGAAGCAAGAGAGGTGCAGAAAGAAGCAAGAGGAGTGCAGAAAGAAGCAACAGAGGTACAGAAAGAGGAAAGAGGGGTGCAAAAAGAGGTAAGAGGGGTGCAGGAAGAGGCATGAAGAGTGCAGAAAGAAGCAAGAGATGTGCAGAAAGAAACAAAAGAATTGCAGAAAGAAGGAACAGGGGTGCAGAAAGAGGGCAGAGGGGTGGAGAAAGAAGCAAAGGGGTGTAGAAAGAAGCAATAGAGCTGTAGAAAGAAACAAAAGAAGTGCAGAAAGAAGGAACAGAGGTGCAGAAAGAGGCAACAGGGGTGCAGAAAGAGAGATGAGGGGTGAAAAAAGAGGCAAGGGGTGCAGAAAGAAGCAAGAGAGCTGCAGAAAGAAACAAAAGAAGTGCAGAATAAAGGAACAGAGGTGCAGAAAGAGGCAAGAGGGGTGCAGAAAGAGGCAAAAGGGGTGCAGAAAAAAGCGAGAGGTGCAGAAAAAAACAAAAGAAGTGCAGAAAGAAGGAATAGAGGTGCAGAAAGGCAAGAGGGGTGCAGAAATAAACAAAAGAAGTGCAGAAAGAAGCGACAGAGGTGCAGAAAGAGGCAACATTGGTGAACAAAGAGGGAAGAGGGGTGGAGAAAGAGGCAAGGGGGTGCAGAAAGAAGAAAGAGAGCTGCAGAAAGAAACAAAAGAAGTGCAGAAAGAAGGACCAAAGGTGCAGAAAGAGGCAAGAGGGGTGCAGAAAGTGGCAAAAGGGATGCAGAAAGAAGCGAGAGGTGCAGGAAGAAACAAAATAAGTGCAGAAAGAAGGAACAGAGGTGCAGAAAGAGGCAAGAGGGGTGTAGAAAGAACCAAGAGAAGTGCAGAAAGAAGCAAGAGAAGTGTATAAAGAAGCAACAGAGATGCAGAAAGGGGGAAGTGTGGTGGAGAAAGAAGCAATGGGGATACAGAAAGAAACAAAAGAAGTGCAGAAAGAAGGAACAGGAGTACAGAAAGAGGTAAGAGGGGTGCAGAAAGAGGCAAGTGGGGTACAAAAAGATGGAAGAGGGGTGTGAAAGAGGCACGAGGGGTGCATAATGAAGCAAGAGAGGTGCAGAAAGAAACAAATGAAGTGCAGATAGAAGGAACAGAGGTGCAGAAAGAGGCAAGAGGAGTGCAAAAAGAGGGAAGAGGGGTGCAGAAAGAGGCACGAGGGGTACAGAAAGAAGCAAGAGAGGTGCAGATAGAAACAAAAGAAGTGCAGAAAGAAGCAACAAAGGTGCACAAAGAGGCAAGAGGAGTGCAGAAAGAGGGACGGGGGTGCATAAAGAGGCACGAGGGATGCAGAAAGAACCAAGAGAAGTGCAGAAAGAAGCAAGAGAAGTGTATAAAGAAGCAACAGAGATGCAGAAAAGGGGAAGTGTGGTGGAGAAAGAAGCAAGAGGGATACAGAAAGAAACAAGAGACGTGCAGAAAGAAACAAAAGAAGTGCAGAAAGAAGGAACAGAGGTGCAGAAAGAGGCAAGAGGGGTGCAGAAAGAGGGAAGAGGGGTGTGAAAGAGGCACGAGGGGTGCAGAAAGAAGCAAGAGGGGTGCAGAAAGAAGCAAGACAGGTGCAGAAAGAAACAAAAGAAGTGCAGAAAGAAGGAACAGAGGTGCAGAAAGAGGCAATGGGAGTGCAAAAAGAGGGAAGAAGGATGCAGAAAGAGGCACGAGGGGTGCAGAAAGAAGCAAGAGAGGTACAGATAGAAACAAAAGAAGTGCAGAAAGAAGCAACAGAGGTGCAGAAAAAGGCAAGAGGGGTGCAGAAAGAAGCAAGAGAGATGCAGAAAAAAGCAAGAGAGATGCAGAAAGAAGCAAGAGAAGTGATGAAAGAGATAAGAGAGTTGCAGAAACAGGCAAAAGAAGTGCAGAAAGAGGCAAGGGAAGTGCTGAAAGAAGCAACAGAGGTGCAGAAAGAAGCAAGAGAAGTGATAAAACAGACAAGAGAGTTGCAGAAAGAAACAAGAAAAGCGCAGAAAAAGGAAGAGAAGTGCAGAAAGAGGCAAGCCAGGTACAGAAAGAGGCAGGAGAGGTGCAGAAAGAGGCAAGTGAGGTGCAGACAGAGGCAAGAGGGGTGCAGAAAGAGAGAAGAGAATTGCAAAAAGAAGGAAGAGAAGTACAGAAAGAGAGAAGAGATTTGCAGAAAGATGGAAGGGGGTACAGAAAGAGGGAAGAGAGGTACAGAAAGAAGCAACAGAAGTGTAGAAGGAGACAAGAGAATGGCAGAAAGAGGCAAGAAAGTTGCAGAAACAGGCAAGAGAGGTGCAGAAAAAGGGAACAGGGGTACAGAAAGAAGCAAGAGAGGTGCAGAAAGAAGGAAGAAGGGTGCAGAAAGAGGCAAGAGGAGTGCAGAAAGAAGCAACAGAGGTGCAAAAAGAGGCAAGAGAGGTGCAGAAAGAGGGAAGAAGGGTGCAGACAGAGGCAAGAGGGGTGCAGAAAGAAGCAAGAGAGGTGCACAAAGAAGCAAGAGAAGTGCTGAAAGAGACAAGAGAGTTGCAGAAACAGTCAAAAGAAGTGCAGAAAGAGGCAAGAGAAGTGATAAATCAGACAAGAGAGTTGCAGAAAGAAACAAGAAAGGCGCAGAAAAAAGGAAGAGAAGTGCAGAAAGAGGCAAGACAGGTGCAGAAAGAGGCAGGAGAAGTGCAGAAGGAGACAAGGGAACTGCAGAAAAAGGCAAGAGAGTTGCAGAAATAGGGAACAGGGGTGCAGAAAGAGGCAAGAGAGGTGCAGAAAGAGGGAAGAAGGGTGCAGAAAGAGGCAAGAGGAGTGCAGAAAGAAGCAAGAGAAGTGCAGAAAGAAGCAACAGAGGTGCAGAAAGAGGCAAGAGGGGTGCAGAAAGAGTCACGAGAAGTACAGAAAGAAGCAACAGAGGTGCACAAAGAGGGTATAGGAGTGCAGAAAGAGGGAAGAGGGGTGCAGAAGAGGCACGAGGGGTACAGAAAGAGGCATGATAGGTGCAGAAAGAAGCAAGAGGAGTGCCGAAAGAGGGAAGAGGGGTGCAGAAAGAGGCACGAAGGGTACAGAAAGAAGCAAGATAGGTGCAGAAAGAAGCAAGAGAAGTGTATAAAGAAGCAACAGAGATGCAGAAAGGGGGAAGTGGGGTACAAAAAGCGGCAAGAGGGATACAGAAAGAAACAAGAGTGGTGCAGAAAGAAACAAAAGAAGTGTAGAAAGAAGGAACAGAGGTGCAGAAAGAGGCAAGAGGTTGTGCAGAAAGAGGGGAGAAAGGTGTGAAAGAAGCAAGAGGTGCAGAAAGAAACAAAAGAAGTGCAAAAAGAGGGAAGAGAAGTGCAGAAAGTAGCAGCAGAGGTGCACAAAGAGGCAAGAGGAGTGCAGAAAGAGGAAAGAGGGATGCAGAAACAAGCACGAGGGGTGCAGAAAGAAGCAAGATAGGTGTAGAAAGAAGCAAGAGAAGTGCATAAAGAAGCAACAGAGATGCAGAAAGGGGGAAGTGGGGTAGAGACAGAGGCAGGAGGGATACAGAAAGAAACAAAAAAGTGCAGAAAGAAGGAACAGGGGTAGAGAAAGAATCAAGAGGGGTGCAGAAAGAAGGAACAGAGGTGCAGAAAGAGACACGATGGGTGCTGAAAGAGGCAAAAGGGGTGCAGAAAGAAGCGAGAGGTGCAGAAAGAAACAAAAGAAGTGCAGATTGAAGCAACAGAGGTGCACAAAGAGGCAAGAGGAGTGCAGAAAGAGGATAGAGGGGTGCAGAAAGAGGCACGAGGGGTTCAGAAAGAAGCAAGATAGGTATAGAAAGAAGCAAGAGAAGTGCATAAAGAAGCAACAGAGATGCAGAAAGGGGGAAGTGGGGTAGAGAAAGAGGCAAGAGGGATACAGATAGAAACAAGAGAGGTGCAGAAAGAAACAAAAGAAGTGCAGAAAGAAGGAACAGAGGTGCAGAAAGAGGCAAGAGGTTGTGCAGAAAGAGGGAAGAGGGGTGTGAAAGAGGCATGAGGGGTACAGAAAGAGGCAAAAGGGGTGCAGAAAGAAGCAAGAGGTGCACAAAGAAACAAAAGAAGTGCAGATAGAAGGAAAAGAGGTGCAGAAAGAGGCAAGAGGGGTACAAAAACAGGGAAGAGAAGTGCAGAAAGAAGCAACAGAGGTGCAGAAAGAAGCAAGAGGAGTGCAGAAAGAGGGAAGAGGGGTGCGGAAAGAGGCACGGGGGTGCAGAAAGAAGCAAGATAGGTGTAGAAAGAAGCAAGAGAAGTGCATAAAGAAGCAACAGAGATGCAGAAAGGGGGAAGTGGGGTAGAGAAAGAGGAGAGAGGGATACAGAAAGAAACAAGAGAGGTGCAGAAAGAAACAAAAGAAGTGCAGAAAGAAGGAACAGAGGTGCAGAAAGAGGCAAGAGGTTGTGCAGAAAGAGGGAAGAGGGGTGTGAAAGAGGCATGAGGGGTGCAGAAAGAAGGAACAGAGGTGCAGAAAGAGGCAAGAGGGGTGCAGAAAGAGGCGAAAGGGGTGCAGAAAGAAGCGAGAGATACAGAAAGAAACAAAAGAAGTGCAGATAGAAGGAACAAAGGTGCAGAAAGAGGCAACAGGGGTGCAGAAAGAGGCAAGAGGGGTATGAAAGAGGCACGAGGGGTGCAGAAAGAAGCAAGAGGGATGCAGAAAGAAGCAATAGAGGTGCAGAAGGAAACAAAAGACGTACAGAAAGAAGGAACAGAGGTGCAGAAAGAGGCAAGAGGGGTGCAGAAAAAAGCAGCAGAGGTGCAGGTAGAAGAAGATAAGTGATGAAAGAGACAAAAGAGTTGCAGAAACAGACAAAAGAAGTGCAGAAAGTGGCAGGAGAAGTGCTGCAAGAAGCAACAGAGGTGCAGAAAGGAGTAAGAGAAGTGATAAAACAGACAAGAGAGTTGCAGAAAGAAACAAGAAAGGCACAGGAAAAAAGGAAGAGAAGTGCAGAAAGAGGCAAGACAGGAGCAGAAAAAGGAAGGAGAGGTGCAGAAAGAGGCAAGTGAGGTGTAGACAGATGCAAGAGGGGTGCAGAAAGAGATAAGAGAAGTGCAGAAAGAGGGAAGAGAGGTACAGAAAGAGGGAAGAGATATGCAGAAAGAGGGAAGGGGTACAGAAAGAGGCAAGAGAGGTACAGAAAGAAGCAACAGAGGTGCAGAAGGAGACAATAGAACTGCAGAAAGAGGCAAGAGAGTTGCAGAAACAGGCAAGAGAGGTGCAGAAAAAGAGAACAGGGGTGCAGAAAGATGCAAGAGGGGTGCAGAAAGAGGGAAGAAGTGTGCAGAAAGAGGCAAGAGGAGTACAGAAAGAAGCTACAGAAGTGCAGAAAGAAGCAAGAGAAGTGCAGAAAGAATCAACAGTGGTGCAAAAAGACGCAAGAGAGGTGCAGAGAGAGGGAAGAGGGGTGCAGAAAGAGGCAAGAGGGGTGCAGAAAGAAGCAAAAGGGGTGCAGAAAGAGGCAAGAGAGTTGCAGAAACAGGCAAAAGAAGTGCAGAAAGAGGCAAGAGAAATGATAAAACAGACAAGAGAGTTGCAGAAAGAAACAAGAAAGGCGCAGAAAAAAGGAAGAGAAGTGCAGAAAGAGGCAAGACAGGTGCAGAAAGAGGCAGGAGAGGTGCAGAAGGAGACAAGAGAACTGCAGAAAGAGACAAGAGAGTTGCAGAAACAGGCAAGAGAGGTGCAGAAAAGGTAAACAGGGGTGCAGAAAGAGGCAAGAGAGGTGCAGAAAGAGGGAAGAAGGATGCAGAAAGAGGCAAGAGGAGTGCAGAAAGAAACAGCAGAAGTGCAGAAAGAAGCAACAGAAGTGCAGAAAGAAGCAACAAAAGTGCAGAAAAAGGCAAGAGGGGTGCAGAAAGAGGCAAGAGAAGTGCGGAAAGAAGCAACAGAGGTGCACAAAGAGGCACGAGGAGTGCAGAAAGAGTGAAGAGGGATGCAGAAAGAGGCATGAGAGCTGCAGCACGAAGCAAGAGAGGTGCAGAAAGAAGCAAGAGAAGTGCATAAAGAAGCAACAGAGATACAGAAAGGGGAAAGTGGGGTGGAGAAATATGCAAGAGGGATAAAGAAAGAAACAAGAGAGGTGCAGAAATAACAAAAGAAGTGCAGAAAGAAGGAACAGAGGTGCAGAAAGAGGCAAGATGGGTGCAGAACGAAGAAAAAGGCGCGTGAAGGAGGCACAATGGGTGCAGAAAGAAGCAAGAGGGGTGCATAAAGAAGCAAGAGAAGTGCAGAAACAAAGAACAGAGGTGCAGAAAGAGGGATGAGGGATGGAAAAAGAGGCAAGAGAAGTGCAGAAAGTAGCAACAGAGATACAACAAGCATTTGCAATGCAATAGGTCTCGCATTTGTAGGAGTTAGAGCGATTGGCGTTGTAAATGACAATGTATTTTACCTATGTGTTTTGGTTTGGAGTGTAGTGGGTGTATGTCGTGTGGAGTGGAGTTATATGGGTTGTATTGGAATTGTTAGTTATAGAATTGTGCGGTGTGAAGTGTATTTGCGTAGTGGAATTATGTGGCATGGTGAATAGATAAGGGTGAGAGCTGCATAGAATAGATAGAAAGGAGGATAGAGCTGGATAGGTAGTTTGTGCAGGAAGTGGTGAATGAACTCTGGACAGAGGAGCAGAAAGTGTGTGAGAAAGAGAGAAAGAAGGGAACAGCAGGCTACAGACTTATAAAGTGTACGCAGAAGACATGCTAATAAGAGGAGGATAGCATGGGTTTGAGGTTTGGAAACTTTGAAAAGGTACGGGAAAGAAACTGTGCTTGGAGATCTGAAGGCAACCATATGAGAGAGTCTTATTGTTTGTTGTGGAACTGTGTCATGTGGAGTGGATGTATGTAGTGGAATTATGTGGCATGGTGTGCAGTGGAATTATGTGGATAGTAATTATGTGGTTTTGAGTTTAGTTGAAATTATATTGAGTGAGATTGTGTTTTATGGAGTGTAAATATGTGTAATCGTATTTTGTGTTGTGCAGTGGTATGTTGTGGAATTTAATTATGTGGTGTGTTGTTGAATTTTGTGGTATGGATTGGATGCATGTGGTGTGTTGGGTAAAAGTGTCGTTGAGTTGCATTATGTAATTTTTTTCCGAATTATGTGGTGTGGAATGAAAATGTGTGGAGTGGAACTGTGTTGCGTGGAAATGTGTGGTGTTCAGTGAAATTATGCTGATTGGAATTATGTGGCATGATGTGGAGTGTATTTATGTGGATTGTTGCTATGTGGCAGTTGCCAGTGTCCTAGAGTGGAGTGGGAGAAGTAGAGTGTTACAGACAGAATTTGGTGGAGTAGACTGTCATAGGGTGGCGTAGAGATGAGTAGAATTCAGTGGCAGAGAGTGTTGTAGAGTGCATTGTGAGAGTGAAGTGTTGTAGAGTGGTGTGGGGTGGAATAGGGTGGAGTGGGTTGGACTTCGACACGGTCTGCCACCACACCCTACACGCACGCCTCCACGACGCAGGGATTCAAGAGAAGGCCCTGGACTGGACCACCTCCTTCCTCTCCGGTAGAACACAGAGCGTCCGCCTTCCTCCCTTCCGCTCCAAAGCCACCGAGATCATCTGCGGCATACCCCAGGGCTCATCCCTCAGCCCCACGCTGTTCAACGTCTACATGGCCCCGCTCGCCCGCATCGCCCGACTGCACAACCTCAACATCATCTCCTACGCCGACGACACCCAGCTGATCCTCTCCTCACCAGAGACCCTCACACAGCCAAAACCAACCTCCACGAGGGAATGACGGCCGCCGCCGACTGGATGAGAAACAGCCGGCTGAAGCTGAACTCAGACAAAACGGAGGTCCTCATCCTCAGGTCCACCCCCTCGGCTTGGGACGACTCCTGGTGGCCCTCCGCGCTAGGAACGGCCCCCACACCCACCGACCACGCACGCAACCTAGGGGTCATCCTCGATTCCATCCTCTCCATGACGAAGCAGGTCAACGCCGTCTCCTCCTCCTGCTTCAACACCCTCCGTATGCTTCGCAGGATCTACAAGTGGATCCCCACCGAAACCAGAAGGACGGTCACCCAGGCTCTCGTCAGCAGCAGACTGGATTACGGAAATGCCCTCTATGCCGGAGCCTCGGCGAAACTCCTCAAACGGCTCCAACGCATCCAGAACGCTTCAGCACGTCTGATCCTCGACCTCCCGCGCCGCAGCCACATCACATCCCGCCTGAAAGACCTGCACTGGCTCCCCGTCAACAAGAGGATAACCTTCAAGCTCCTCACCCACGCACACAAAGCACTCCACAACACCGGACCAGCGTACCTCAACTGCCGCCTCAACTTCTACACCCCCACCCGCCAGCTCCGCTCCGCCGACCACGCCCTCACCACCGTCCCCTGCATCCGAAGAGCAACCACCGGCGGCAGATCCTTCTCCCACCTCGCCGCCAAGACATGGAACACCCTCCCCTCCACCTACGGCAGACACAGGACCTACTGACCTTCAGGAGACTCCTCAAGACCTGGCTATTCGAACAGTAGCAGCTCCCCCCCCTCCCCTCAGCGCCTTGAAACCCTCACGGGTAAGTAGCGCGCTTTACAAATATAATGATTGATTGATTGATTGGAGTGGATTGAGGTAGTGGATGGACTGGAGGCAGACTAAGTTCTGATACTGTCTTGTTACATATTTAGCATGCATTTTAAAAAGTGCTCTTACTGTTCTATTTAAACTATAACAGAACTTACAGTAATGCTGCACTAAATGCTCCACTAAAACAATAGTAACAATGCTTAGTTGTTTTAAAACCCTCTCTTTATAGTATAGAATGGCATTGCCTGCTGGGAAGAGCTGCAACTGTCCCACTGAAAGTACAGCAATCCTATTGAGGAGTGCAGATTAAGCCCATTAAATACACAATAGCCATGCTGACAAGTGCTCTTACAGACACATTTACAACACAACACTGTGAAAAAAGTGTCCCATTATCTCAAGTAAATTATGACTGCCCAGCTGAGAAGTGGAAATACTGCCCATTCGACCACTAGCAGTTCTGCTGAGATGAGCTTGTTCTGTCTGATATAAAGAGTTGCCCCCCTGCTTCAGTGTGCCCTACTAGCAGTTAACGCCTATTCTTATGACACTTATGATTTGATTATGCAGATGGCAAATAGCATTAAATGCTCTGTAAAGAAAGACAGAGTTTAACATTTCACTGCGCCACATAACAGACAATAAGGTGGTTACTGGACTACTGCACTGTTAAACAGCATTTAATTAATAAGTTAGAAGGTGGCGCTCAAGCATTGGAAACTGTCCGTGAAGGCAATAGCAAATGTATTTCCAAAGCTAGTGGATGCATGTAGGAAGGTGGAATCTGACTATATGGTTGCCCCCACTTTTTTCCTGGTGTTTTGCTGGTTTATGACTTAGTTGGACTGGGACCCTGCTATTCAGGGCCCCAGTCTATCTGCTCTCTCTAAACAACATGGAGTGCACTCTAGGTGCACTAGTGATTGGATACTGTGGTGCCTTATGAGTCCCTAGTATATGGTACCTTAGGTACCAAGGGCATAGGTACTTCACAGGCCTACCAGGGGCTGCAGCATGTATTATGCCACCCCTGGGAAGCAGTCTAAATCTGACACCACAGGCCTGCTACTGCAGCCTGGGTGAGGTGGTGCTAGCACCCCTCACTGAGATATAGGTTTCCTATATCTCTCCTGCACACACATATAAACCTATCAGTCACCCCTAAGGCAGGCCCTATCAATCCTGAGGGCAGGGTGCTTGGCTTCTATGTGAGGGGGTGCCTCTGCCTGAGCAGGGCCCCTCTGCAGCTCTCAGAGTCTATTCTCTGGTGCTGTTTGTGGATGCGGTTAAACCATATACTATTAAGTGCATTATATCCTCGCGGTAAATGCTAACTTTGGAATGGCTGCATCAAAACATGTCGTGTTTGGTGTCAAACATCTTGGAATACTACCCCCCGCCAATTTTGGCGGCGGGGGTAGCATTCCACCCTTCTAGAGGGATAAGACATGTACCTGCTGTGGAAACGCGGTAGAATCCTAAAGAGCCCTGGCATCACAAAATGGATGCCACCAGACACTGGGCTGCCCTCCTGCTGATGACCGAAACTCGCAGTGGAGGAAGCCCAACAATAGGCATCCTGTCACAGGGAGGTGTAACCACCTCCCAGACAGGGTTTAGTGTATTGGGGCTGGGTGGGTGCACTCTTAGAGTGCTTTGAAGTCCTGCACTGGGGGAGCAGAAGGCTCCTCTGTGCATATGCCAGTTCAAACTTGCTCAGGGGCTACCTGCCCCTGCTCTGGCGCGAAACTGGACAAAGGGAAGTGGGTGTAGCCACCCCCTCCCTTGACCCTCCCATAGGTGGGGTCATAGAGCTAGTCCATCCCTCTTTTCAGTATAAGAAGGGGAACCCTTGAACTTGCTAGTTAGATAACCCCTGGACGACGCTCTACAGAAGAATCCTGGCCCTTCGACGTTCCACTACCTTTGGAAGACAGAAGAATCTCCCTTGGAGTCAAGGAGCGACTCCCCTGCTTGGCAGGCACCAAAAACGACAACGACGGTCGCAAACTATGCCGCTCCCGCCGGAGTCCGAAGTCCCTGCAGCCCAAGAAGTGGATTTCCTGAGTTCTCCAAGGCCATCGTGAGTCCCCTGTGAAGCTGAGGCAAGTGGACCCCACGAGTGACGAGGAACCGCGACCCCTGGGTACCGTGCACTATTGTCGAGTGCAACCCCTTCACAACGTTCCACGAACTTGTGCGTTGGACCACGTGTGGTCCCGACCTCTAGCAGGAATCCCTCCGAAGATCAGAGGCCTACACCGTCCCGAGTGACCGTGGGCCCCTGTTGAGTGATTCCGCCCGAGGTGTCTTCGCGATCCCTTGCCAGCCGGCTCGTGGGTCCGCAGAAGACTTCTTAAAGAAACCAAAGGGCTCCCCTGGTTGCTCCAGGTCTGCCCTGACTTACCCTCGCTGGGTGAGTCCCTCAGTCCTTGATGGTCTGTGCCATCGACTTTTCTTCATCTCCCCAAGACTTGCTGTTGCCAAGGCTTGTTGGCTCCAATCGAGTTGCCGATACCGCAGTAAGCTGCAGATTTCGTGGGACACACAGAATCCAGCTCCTGGTCATCGTCGACGCCTCCTGGACCTCGTGGCTGAAGAGTCAAGGCACCCGCAACCGACCTGAATCAACCGACGACGGTGGGCATCCATCTTCCTTGCCCCGAGTCACTGCTAAGTGACTTTGAACACTGTCCCCTCTGCTTTCAGGTCATCCTTATTCAGAATCCAGGCTTGGATTCCACCGGACACTTCTTCAGCTCCCGCAAGCAGCAAGTCTTCTTTGTTCGCCATTGAAAGCGACGCCGCGACCCGACACCAAAGGACACCTATGCACCCGGCTTCCCTGGGTGAGGTAACTCCAGCACTACGGTGCTCCTGTGGGTGTGGGCCCTAGAACTACTTACCATGTAAGTGACTTGCTTGTAGGTTCTCCCAAAGTCTCCTAGAACTCTTAATTTCCAACCGCGACTTGCCCCTTTGAAGTTAACGGCGATCCGCGCCTGTGTATCCACACTGCACGCGTCCCCCGTGGGTCCTTTACTTACCTGCCTTGGGTGGTTTCGTGAGGCCCCAGCACTTCTGAAGGCCCTAGGCCTTGTCTCCCTGCAAGTCGTTGTTGCTAAGTCCCTTTTTAGTATATGGTCTGGTACGCCCCTAGGGCCCCAGCCATATTTTGTGCTTAACTTATTGTGAAACGTTGATTTGTGCATATGTTTGTCTTCTAATCTCATAAAGAGATTAGTAGAGAGTTATTTAGAAATAAATACATATATATTTGATATATATACCTGTGTGGTGTCTTTTCATTTGGTGATTCAAGAGATTATATGGTAAAACAAGCTGCTTTACATTCCTTCAAGACTTAGCCTGAAGGCTGCTCTCCACAGCTACCACTAGGATAGTTTTCTTTAAAAGGTTGTCTTAAACCTATCTACCATAAGAGTCGATTTGCCCTGGTGCAAGGTGTCCACTTTAATTAGTGAACAGCATATACCAGGCCAACTTCTCACATTGGTGGGCAGCGTGTGGGATTCCAGCTTGCCATTGTTTTACCAGAAAATCTCTATTTGAATTACTAACTGAAAACCATTATAGGTACTCAAGGTACATATAAAGTCAAGCTTAGTATCAATAAGTTCTACTGAACTTAGAGCTGTGTGCCAAGGGATAGCACACCCTTTCCACAGCTCAAGCTAGGATCAGTAGGCCACAAACTAGTGTAGGTAGTACAACACTGCACAACACTAGAATGTCCTTAAGGGGTGGACCCAGTGGATCCACTCAGCCTCTGTATAAGGACATGGCTTTCTCTGACTTGAGAGCCATGTGTGTTGACAGACACCTGAGGCTAGGACAGAGTCCCTCAACACTACACCTGATAGATCTGCTGACAGCAGATGACCTTAGATTGGCTCTAGGAGCTAAAGGGTCTGAATCAGTGGGTGGGTCAGTCATAGTATCTGGGTCAGATGATGAAAATCAGAATGACCAAGACTCTGTGATTGAAGGGCCAGGCTTCAAGGGGCCTGAAAAGGACAGAGGAATTCTCCCTAAGAGAACTGACAGAGAGGAGGAGAGGCACAGATCCCCTTCCAGGGAATCTGACCACTCTTATCACTCTGGCAGAGAATTTGTCCAGCAGAGGAGCTCATACTTTTCCTTAAGAGAGACCTCCTCTGAGAGAAGGTGCAAACTGCTCCAGTATGAGGAAGCCAGAGTGGCCCTCAGAACCAAGCAGTTGGCCCTGGATAGGGAAGCCCTGGAGATCCAGAGAGCTTCTAGAAAAGAGGGGTTAGAACCCCCTGGTGGCAGCAACAGTGTCCCTAGAGGCAGAGAATATATTCCTGACCATAGGAACCTGAGCAAGGTTGTTCCTCCCTACCAGAGTGGGGATGATATCCACAAGTGGATAACTGCTATGGAGAGGGCCTGTAGAGTACAGCAGGTCCCCCAAAAGCAGTGGGCAGCAATCTTGTGGCTCTCCTTTTCAGATAAAGGAAGAGACAAGCTCCTCACTGTTAGAGAGGAGGATGCTGATGATTATGAGGTCCTGAAGAGTGCACTGATAGATGGGTTTGGCTTAACCACTGAGCAGTACAGGTTGAAGTTCAGAGATACCCAGAAGGCACAGACTCAGGACTGGACAGACTTTGTAGATTGTGCATCCAAGGCTCTGGAGGGTTGGCTGGTTGGCAGTAGGGTTACTGATTTCAAAGGATTTTATAATCTAATGATGAGAGAACAGATCCTTAATAATTGTCAAAACCAGCTTTTACACCAGTACCTGGTGGACTCTGATCTGACCTCTCCCCAAGAATTGGGAAAGAAGGCAGACAAATGGGTCAGAACCAGAGTAAGGCCTAAGAATCAGGGTGGTGACCACAAGAAAGATTCTACCAAGTCCCAAGAGAAAGGTGGGGATAAATCTAAGGTTAAGTCCACTACAGGGCCCCAAAAGTCCTCTTCTGGGGGTGGGTCCCAAACTCCTTCCTCTCCTGAAAAGAAACCCTATTGCCATGTCTGTAAAAAGCCTGGGCACTGGAAATCTGATTCCAGTTGTCCCAGGATTGGCAATAAAGAAAATGTTCCTCCAACAACTACTACCACCCCTCCTGGTACTACCAGTAGTAATCCTCCAGTTGGGAGTAGTGCACCCAAAAAGTTAGGTGCTTTTGCAAGAGGAACAGAGGTGGGCCCTAGTTCAGACAGGACCCCCTCAACAGACTCCTCAGATTCTGATGGTGGTATAGGATTTGCCACCTTTACCGTGGGTCCCACAGCATTGGGCAGGTACAGACTGGAGCCAATAATTAATAGTCAGAAAGCTGTGGCATTTAGGGACACAGGGGCTAGTGTCACCATGGTGGCAGGGAAACTAGTCCCCCTCACCAGCTTTTACCTGAGTTTAAATACCAGGTGACCAACATTGATGGTGTCAGAACAGAGCACCCCATGGCCATAGTCAATCTCAGCTGGGAGGGGGTCACAGGCCCAAAAGAGTGGCAGTGTCCCCAACCTTACCTGTAGATTGCCTGATGGGCAATGATCTGGAAATTTCAGCCTGGGCTGAAATTGAACACCAAACCCATCTGAGGATGTTGGGTGTCCCTGTAAAGGTTAGTGGGGCTGTGATGGCCACAGCCCCAGCCCAAGATTTTGGAGAGATGGAGCCTGGAAGAATGGCCCACTCTCCCCAGAAGAGAGCACAAGGGTTGAAGAAAAGTCTTCTTCCCTCCAGACAGTAGGTAAGGGTCAGCCTCCTCAGGGAACTGACCCTCCCCTAGTGAAGGAACTGCCACAGAGGTAGTCAGGCCTGGCCTGGCCCCACCCCTGATGGCAGAGGACCCTTCCAAGGTGGTACCCAGTCTGGAGCAGGTAAACTGCCCCTCTCTACCCTGCCTCAGTCAGCCCAGGGCTGCAGAGGTCAGGGAGGTCAGTGGACCCCCAGGGCCCCCTGTCCAGAGGAACCCCCATCAGCAGATTAGGGGCACCCAGTCTAATAGCCCTAGCCAGGTGAAAATTCCTCAACCCACTGAGGGATCCCCCATACCTTTATGTAGGGACCACCCCCAGAAGGACTCTGTTAGGCAAGGGCAAACCTGGAACCAAAGGGTTCCAAACATGCCATGTCCCTCCAGTGTTCCACCCAAAGGGACCCAACCCCCAGCTGTAGGCAGTCAAAGGTTGACCCTTAGAGCAAAGTGCAACTCAGTCATGGAAAGACAGGCATACATGGTGACCAGTGATCTGAGGAAGCTGAGGCCAACCTTCCTAGGGCCTCACTTCCCTACTCAGACACCCCACCAGCCTTGTACTTTACCAAAGCACACCAGAGGTAGTGATTCCCCATGGTGGAGACCCTCTCATACCCTTAGGGTGGGGGATTGCTTAGGGGACCATAAGACAGGGGGCAACCATGCTAGTGCAGGTGCTTCCTTATATGGCCACTTAATCAATAAAGGCTCAACTGGTCAAGGTTAGCCTTATCTCCTTTCGTTTGGGGGGTTATGTAGGAAGGTGGAATCTGACTATATGGTTGCCCCCACTTTTTTCCTGGTGTTTTGCTGGTTTATGACTTAGTTGGACTGGGACCCTGCTATTCAGGGCCCCAGTCTATCTGCTCTCTCTAAACGACATGGAGTGCACTCTAGGTGCACTAGTGATTGGATACTGTGGTGCCTTATGAGTCCCTAGTATATGGTACCTTAGGTACCAAGGGCATAGGTACTTCACAGGCCTACCAGGGGCTGCAGCATGTATTATGCCACCCCTGGGAAGCAGTCTAAATCTGACACCACAGGCCTGCTACTGCAGCCTGGGTGAGGTGGTGCTAGCACCCCTCACTGAGATATAGGTTTCCTATATCTCTCCTGCACACACATATAAACCTATCAGTCACCCCTAAGGCAGGCCCTATCAATCCTGAGGGCAGGGTGCTTGGCTTCTATGTGAGGGGGTGCCTCTGCCTGAGCAGGGCCCCTCTGCAGCTCTCAGAGTCTATTCTCTGGTGCTGTTTGTGGATGCGGTTAAACCATATACTATTAAGTGCATTATATCCTCGCGGTAAATGCTAACTTTGGAATGGCTGCATCAAAACATGTCGTGTTTGGTGTCAAACATCTTGGAATACTACCCCCGCCAATCTTGGCGGCGGGGTAGCATTCCACCCTTCTAGAGGATAAGACATGTACCTGCTGTGGAAACGCGGTAGAATCCTAAAGAGCCCTGGCATCACAAAATGGATGCCACCAGTCACACTGGGCTGCCCTCCTGCTGATGACCGAAACTCGCAGTGGAGGAAGCCCAACAATAGGCATCCTGTCACAGGGAGGTGTAACCACCTCCCAGACAGGGTTTAGTGTATTGGGGCTGGGTGGGTGCACTCTTAGAGTGCTTTGAAGTCCTGCACTGGGGGAGCAGAAGGCTCCTCTGTGCATATGCCAGTTCAAACCGGCTCAGGGGCTACCTGCCCCTGCTCTGGCGCGAAACTGGACAAAGGGAAGTGGGTGTAGCCACCCCTCCCTTGACCCTCCCATAGGTGGGGTCATAGAGCTAGTCCATCCCCTCTTTTCAGTATAAGAAGGGGAACCCTTGAACTTGCTAGTTAGATAACCCCTGGACGACGCTCTACAGAAGAATCCTGGCCCTTCGACGTTCCACTACCTTTGGAAGACAGAAGAATCTCCCTTGGAGTCAAGGAGTGACTCCCCTGCTTGGCAGGCACCAAAAACGACAACGACGGTCGCAAACTACACCGCTCCCGCCGGAGTCCGAAGTCCCTGCAGCCCAAGAAGTGGATTTCCTGACTTCTCCAAGGCCATCGTGAGTCCCCAGCGAAGCTGAGGCAAGTGGACCCCACGAGTGACGAGGAACCGCGACCCCTGGGTACCGTGCACTATTGTCGAGTGCAACCCCTTCACAACGTTCCAGGAACTTGTGCTTTGGACCACGTGTGGGTCCGACATCTAGCAGGAATCTCTCTGAAGATCAGAGGCCTACACCGTCTCTAGTGACCGTGGGCCCCTGTTGAGTGATTCCGCCCGAGGTGTCTTCGCGATCCCTTGCCAGCTGGCTCGTGGGTCCCCAGAAGACTTCTTAAAGAAACCAAAGGGCTCTCCTGGTTGCTCCAGGCCTGCCCTGACTTACCCTCGCTGGGTGAGTCCCTCAGACCTTGCTGGTCTGTGCCATCGACTTTTCTTCATCTCCCGAGACTTGCTGTTGCCAAGGCTTGTTGGCTCCAATCGAGTTGCCGACACTGCAGTAAGCTGCAGATTTCGTGGGACACACAGAATTCAGCTCCTGGTCGTCGTCGACGCCTCCTGGACCTCGTGGCTGAAGAGTCAAGGCACCCGCAACCGACCTGAATCAACCGACGACGGTGGGCATCCATCTTCCTTGCCCCGAGTCACTGCCAAGTGACTTTGAACACTGTCCCCTCTGCTTTCAGGTCATCCTTCTTCAGAATCCAGGCTTGGATTCCACCGGACACTTCTTCAGCTCCCGCAAGCAGCAAGTCTTCTTTGTTCGCCATTGAAAGCGACGCCGCGACCCGACACCAAAGGACACCTATGCACCCGGCTTCCCTGGGTGAGGTAACTCCAGCACTACGGTGCTCCTGTGGGTGTGGGCCCTAGAACTACTTACCCTGTAAGTGACTTGCTTGTAGGTTCTCCCGAAGTCTCCTAGAACTCTTAATTTCCAACCGCGACTTGCCCTTTGAAGTTAACGGCGATCCGCGCCTGTGTACCCACACTGCACGCGTCCCCCGTGGGTCCTTTACTTACCTGCCTTGGGTGGTTTCGTGAGGCCCCAGCACTTCTGAAGGCCCTAGGCCTTGTCTCCCTGCAAGTCGTTGTTGCTAAGTCCCTTTTTTAGTATATGGTCTGGTACGCCCCTAGGGCCCCAGCCATATTTTGTGCTTAACTTATTGTGAAACGTTGATTTGTGCATATGTTTGTCTTCTAATCTCATAAAGAGATTAGTAGAGAGTTATTTAGAAATAAATACATATATATTTGATATATATACCTGTGTGGTGTCTTTTCATTTGGTGATTCAAGAGATTATATGGTAAAACAAGCTGCTTTACATTCCTTCAAGACTTAGCCTGAAGGCTGCTCTCCACAGCTACCACTAGGATAGCTTTCTTTAAAAGGTTGTCTTAAACCTATCTACCATAAGAGTCGATTTGCCCTGGTGCAAGGTGTCCACTTTAATTAGTGAACAGCATATACCAGGCCAACTTCTCACAATGCACTTTCAATTTACTGTCATTTGAACTTAATATTTACTCCAAAATATAACTCAGTCACATAATTTTGACGCAAGCAGTTTACCTTCCTGGTCTTTTTATGAATGAACGTGAGGTTTGTAAGGGGCTGAAGCAAGACATCATATAAATGGAAATATGACCTTTGCTAAGTGCAGCTTGTTCTGAAACTGTTAATCTGGACTGATTGTGTACAGGTTCGGGGCTGTTTGTCTCAAAGTGCAGTGATATAGGACATGTTTTTACGGCTGAGCTTGTGGTAAACTACAGCTACAAAAGTAACACCTGTAATGTATCCCAGTTTTATCTGAGGGCATAATGAATGTATTTAATGTTATCAGGTCTCCCAGGATCATTTTTTTTTTTTTTAAACTTTATTTTTCCAATTTTTCTCATTATTACAAAATGCAGAAATGATGGATCACTATTGTACAAGGTTACATATCATCAATTAACGTTGTCACATGTTATACAAAGTTACATATCGTTGTTCACCTTAGTCTCTCGTTCGTACAATGAGCTGTCATTCCGCCTTAGCTATTGGAGGATCTGAGCCTGTACCTGGTTAGTGTCCTAGTCTGAACTGTCTGTTCCTGTCATATTTACCATTCCATATCGATGGATTCCCTCCAACGTATACCCCACAGTAGCATATGTGTGTCAGTACCGTCAACGGGCAGGGGCGCGTCCATGAAGATCAGTACCAAAGACATGTGATTACCAGTCTGGCTGTCGTTTCCCATCACCCCACTCCCTCTGGAACTAAGCCATTTGCCAGTTGTGAGTTTGCGTCCTGTCGTCGAGATTCCACATATGCCCGGTAAGTGCCCCATATGTCTTTAGGGCACGATGAGCTCGGCATGATGCTGGCATAAACCTCGCTGTGTATGTTACAGTATGCTAAACTACGTAGCCATCCCTGTAGGGAGGGAACCGTCCTGCGGCCCCATACTAAGGCTATTTCTCGTTTGGCCAGTAACAAACCTAAAGACGCAAACCTTTTGACTTTTTTGGGGAAGTTCATGGTGTATCCTAGCAGCCCCACTTCCGGCGTGGGGATAAGGGTTAGATTAAGCATGGAACCTAGTACGGAGTGTGTTTGTTCCCAATAGGTCTGCAATCCAGGACAGCTCCATGCTAAGTGTGCAAAGTCGGTGTGGGGGGCGTTACATTTCTGGCAGTTATGTGGTCGGGAGGGGTCTAGCCTGTGTGTTTTGGCTGGAGTACAATAAATGCGACGTAGGAATTTGAAATGTAGCAGCTTGTGTCTGCTATTGAGGGAAACTTCCTGCGTGACCGCGCATCATTTTTCCCATTGTTCATCAGTAATGTCTCTACCCAGGTCCCCCTCCCACTCTTTGCGTATCCTGTCATCGCTCACCGGGCGTTGGCCCGCGCACGCTTTATAGAGTTTCGAGATAAGATGTGCATTTTTTTCTCCCTCAATGATCAGTGTTAGTGGCTTGAAGGAATCGGGCTCAATAGGATAGGTGGGTAGAGTGGCTCGCAGGGCTGAACGAATTCGACCTAGTACAAAATTGTCCATGAAGGGGACGTTATGGAAACGGGCATCTTCCGTTACAGAGAAGACATGTCCCTCCGGATACAAGTCCCCCATTTTCATGAGTTCAAACTTGGCTAAAGTACGTTGTACCAGTTTTCCTCCCGTAATCGGTAACCAGGGAGGATTAGGGATGGGGAGAGCAGATGAGTACAATGTGGAGGCACCATAAAGTCGCCGCAGTTTATTCCACGCCCAACTAGTGGTGGATACTGTCTGTATGTCTTTTGGGGCTCTGGGTATACCCTTCGGTAGCACCGTAGCCAACGTCTCGGGTAGTACAAAGTCTGCCTCCGGGCGCAAATACGGAATCCGGGCGTCCGGATGGAACCAATCGTATGCGTAGCAACATTGGGCCACTAAGTAGTATAACTGTAGGTCTGGAACTCCAAACCCCCCTTTGTCATATGGAAGGGTCAAGACCTGCCAGCGAACCCTCGCCCATTTCCCCCCACACCAGTTTAATGAGGTGGGTGCGTAGCGTTAAAAAGAATCCGTTTGTGAGGGGTATAGGAATATTATTAAAAAGATACAAAAATTTGGGTAGTACCACCATTTTAATGAGTGCAACCCTGCCATGGATAGTGGCAAACGCAGCCAGTGTTCTACCTGGGTCTCCAAGGCACTCACCGCACGTCCGTAATTCAGGCTGATGATTTGGGCCGTGTCCAGATGTATGTGTATGCCCAAATATTTAACCGAGTCTCTGCACCACTCAAGAGGGAACTTGCAATCCCACATATGTGTGCTGGTAGTTAAGGGGAAGATCACCAATTTGTGCCAGTTAATGCCTAGCCCTGAGAAGCAGCCGAATCTAAGTATTTCTCTGATTAACGGTTCTAGGTTTACCTGGGGTTCTCTGACATAGAGGATAGTATCATCTGCATAGAGCGAAACTAGCAGGGGGCCAGTATTAAACTGCAGTCCCCTATGTAAATGTCTCTCCTGGAAGTGGCGAATTAACGGGTCCATGGCTAGGATGAACAGGAGAGGAGATAGCGGGCAGCCCTGCCGGGTACCACGGGAGAGAGAGAAAGGTCCAGACAGAGTGCCATTCAAGCGAAGTCTAGCCGTGGGTTTGCTATACAATAGAGCGGTAGTGGCAATGAAGCCCATGGGCATGCCCATACGGCGCATCACAGAAATGAAAAAGGGCCATTGCATCAAATTGAAAGCCTTTTCCCCATCTAAAAGTATAGCAGCGGCGGGAATGGCAAGATCTATTCTATGGAGCACAGAGAAAAGCGTTCTTAAATTTAATGAGGTGGAGCGATGAGGGACGAAACCCGAATGGGCCGGGGAAATGATAAACTCCTTCAGCTGGGAGAGGCGGTGAGCGATGATCTTAGCTAGTATCTTATAGTCTAAATTTAGAAGGGAGAGGGGTCTATATGAGCTGCAAAGGGAGGGGTCTTTACCCGGTTTGGGCAGAAGGACAATGACTGCCTCACGTAACGTAGGGGGCAGGGTCTGTTTTTCAAGGGCCTCGGCATATACCTCAATCAGCTGCAGCGCCAGTATGTCTTTGTACACCTTATAAAAGTCTCCGGTGAACCCGTCCAGGCCAGGAGCAGAAGAGCCTCGCAGGGAATCTATGGCACCAAGGACATCTGCCTCTGATATGGGTTCCGCCAAGAAATCCTGCATGCCCTTTTCAAGATACACCAGTGCAATTTCTGACAAATAAGCCTCCTGAGCAGTTGAGTCGTCCCCAACTTTGGTGGAGTACAAGTTCCTAAAGTAGTCCAAAAACTCATCCCTAATGGCAGTTGTGGAGGTGAGTGTTTGATCTGTGGAGGAGTGAATTTCAGTAATCTAAGCTTTGCTGTACGGGGGTCGGAGCATCTGCGCCAAAACACGGCCGGGGCGTTCTCCCTCTCCATAGTGCCTAGCCATCTGGTATTTACCCAAGTGTAGGACCTCACGGTCCGCCGTCGCTCGTAATTCGACAAGAAGAGCCAGTCGTTTGCCCTCCCGCTCCTGGTCTGTAGTGTGAGCAGTGGGGTCGTCAAGGTCAGTGAGTTCATGTTCTATTCGTGCCAGTGTGTTCCGGAGATCTTTCAGAACCCCAGAGTGTTTTGCAATGCAGACTCCCTGGATGTATGCCTTGAAGCCCTCCCATAGCACCGCCCAGGTGTCTACTGATCCCGTATTAAGTGAAAAATATTCTTCAATAGCTTCGCGCACCTCCGCATTAAAAAGGTCATCATGCAAGGCGCGGCTTGGGAATCGCCACTGCCTCTCGAATCCCTCAGGGCGAGGGACTCACAGATGTAGTTGTACCGGGGCATGGTCAGAATACGTTCTTGGCAGTGTCACCAGTGACCTGAACCAGCCGGCAACGCTGGGGGAGACGAGCCAGAAGTCAATTCTGGTCCAAGTATTATGTTGACCAAGTATTATGTTGGGTGTATTCTGTGTGCGCAATATTGCGTTGGCGCCAGATGTCTAGTAGGGAAAAGTGTTCACATATCTCTAGTAGTGTGCAGCGCGCTCGCAGTTTGGTATCCGGGGTCGAGCCAGTACTGTCCAGTCCTGGGTTCAACAACAAGTTGAAATCCCCCCGATCAGCATTAGACTTGGTTCTAACCTAGTTAATTGGGCTTGTAGTGTATGGAAAAAGTCCGGTGAGTCTGTTTGGGCCATACACACAAACCAGTGTCGTGTAGTGTCCCATGAGTGATCCCGTGACTATTACATATCTGCCCTCCCTATCCCCAATCATGGAACTGAGACTGAAGGGGACCCTCTTGTGTATAAGGATGGCCGTGCCCCTGGCGTAGCTGCTATAATTGGCGAAATATCTATGTGCCCCCCAACTGGCGGCAAAACGGGCTCTATCCGATGGTGGTAAATGCGTTTCCTGCAAATAAGCAATATCCACATTATGCCTCAGTAGATAATGAAGGACCTGCCTCCGCTTGCGATTGTCATTTAGCCCCCTCACATTACAAGACATTAATGACAGGCAGGACGGACCATCAACGTTACCTAACTGGGCCATCCAGTATAGTCATCAAATACGGTGAAAGTGCGGAACAGTGAACAGTGGAGAATCGTGACAGTAACCATTGCTGCATATAATCAGTAACATTGAACCAAACAAATGTGGAACCCCCTCCCCCCACCGACCCTCACTACTACCAATGTGAGGAAAAACCATAACCAATAACAAAAGATGAGTGCGAAGTACCAATGGTCATTACAGCGAACTGCAGAACCCCAAGAAGGGCACCTCTGTAAATACAAAAATAAACCCACAGTATACACCATGAGGGTTGGCAACGCCACGTAAGTCGGCCAGCAATCTGAAGTCTAATAGAAAAATTAATGTACATTATCCCCATTCGGTGGCCCACCAATGTAAAAGAGAGCAGTAAAGAGCATTAGTCTGCAGTTGAGTTGGAGAACAGTTCAGCACTGGCTTCCGATCCGCTATGCGGCGGGGAGGGTCTCCCACCCCCCGGCCCCAGTCCGGTTATTATTCTGCTTGTACATGTGGCAGAACTCTTGTGCCTCTGCGGGAGTGTCAAATATGCGAGCTCTGCCTCCAATGTCTACTTTTAACCTGGCTGGGTAAAGCATACCATACTTCAATCCTAGGTTCCTCAGGGTGGCCTTGACCCCATTGTATTTCTGTCGAGCGTCCTGAACCATTACAGTGAAGTTGGGGTATAAGGATAGTTTGGAGACTTGCCAGATAGTGTCGCCACGTTCCCTAGCAAGGGGTAATGCCGTGTCGCGGTCTCTGAAGTTCAAAACTCGGGCGATGATGGGCCTGGGTTAGGCCTTGGCCCCAGAGACCGGTGAGCAAGCTCCACCACAAATCCCGGGCTGAACGAGTCCCTTCCGAACAGGTCTGACAGCAGAGGCTCGACGAAGATGTCCATGCGGCTCGCAGCAGTGGACTCAGGGACGCCTAAAATGCAGATGTTGTTGCGCCTACTGCGCGCTTCGGGGTCCTCGTTCTTTATGGCCACCTCTTTTAGGATGCGTTCGACATGTTCTAAACGTTTCAGGGATTGGGCTGTGCTGTCTTCGATATCCGAAATGCGGGCCTCTGCCACGTCAAGGCGTCGGTCATGTACTTGGATTTTAGCCCCCATGTCCGCCAGACTTTTGTCAAGCGCGTCGAACCGCCCGTCCAGGGACCGGAATCCAGCCCTCATTTCCTGCAGCATGGACGTCGTCAGGGCAGGGAGGTCGTCTTGACGTTCTCTACCTTGCGCGCCATCCGCCATGCCAGCGCCGTCCTCAGCAGGTTTGTCGCCTAGTTTCTCGAACGGCAGGGTCTTCTGCTTTGGGTCTTTACGGCCCATACCTTGGGGCCACAGCAGGGGAGCAGGTGCTGAAGAGCCAGGTGTCTATAGTGCCTGTGGGGACGCAGGGGTGATCCTCCAGGGAGCCAGTTTGCCAGGCACCACGAAGTGACAGAGCCAACGAGGTAAACGGTGCAGGATGGAAACTGGGTGGCGTAATGTAGCAAGATCCGACGTTTGTAGCAGGAATGGTCGCAGTGTCCGATATCTACACCAGGCTCCGCAGCCGTATCACAGGACAGGGGAACTCCTCTCCCCAGTGATGTCTCCAGCTGTGGTACGATGAATCAGACCTGCAAGCCTGTGCCCCATGTATCCTGTCTTGAGGTGTTGGATACCTTCACCAGTTCACCAAGCTCACGGGGCCCCTCTCGGAGGAACGCCGAAGGTAATTGCAGCAGGTAGATCGGGCAGCTTAGCAGGGCGTGCATTCAAATGGGGGTGCCAATGCCGGCTGCTTCTGGAGTTCACCGCCACCTCTGCTGGCTGCTGCAGACAATTCTCGGCAACGGGGATCGGAGGAGCAGTTCAACACCGCAACTGCTGCAAAAGCAGGCAGCGGGGAGCAGAGACCGCACCCCGGGGCGGCCGGCCACGGCGATTTAAGGGCCGGCACCAGTGCGCATCCCCCCCGCAATCTGCTCACCCTGCCGTTTGAGGAAAATCGATCAGGCCTGCAGCGGGCCCTGTACCCGCCGCGGCTTCACAAGATGGCGGGTGCTTGCGCAGGGGGAGCGGGCGTGGTCGACCACAGCCACGCACCACTCCAGTTTATGGCTGCTCAGGGGGGGAAGCCACTGCCGCCGCCTCACGACCGGACCCACCTCCACCCAAGCGCGACCCCACTCTCCCGCCACCCCCTTCGGCCGACTCCTCACCTCACCCACAGCGCACGCAGGGCCTCGGGGCTCCGGATCACGGCTCCCCGCGCCCGGACTCTGGAGTACGTATTTCTCAGCGAGGTTGGGCTCGTTTTGCCTTGGCGTCAGCCCGCTGGACTCAGGGCGTTCTCCGCAAATCAGCGCCGTCAAGCATGTGGCCGCAAACTGAAGTTTTGTCGGGGATAATGCTGGATTAGCTGGACCGGACCACGGAGCTTCAACAGCAAGCGGCCATCTTGGTCGCTTGCGTGGCCACGCCCCACAGGATCATTTTCTAATAGCCTCTTAGGAAAGCGTAACTTATTCGTCAGTAACATTTACATTATTACAAACACATCGGATCATTTGTGTACTTCATACTCAAACCTTGCTTCTGCTTGGATAAGAAACACAACGTCAGACTCATGACTTTCTTTGTTGCGTTAAGTAGAAAGATTGCAAAATATCATCAGATCCAAAGTGGTTAGAGAGCATCCTGTTAGTCAAATGTCTTTAAATCTGCACGCCAAAACCAGATTTCGTCGTGCAATTGCTATTGTTAACAATAGTAGCAATATCGCTTCCTGATGAAGAGACCCAATCCTAATATTTTCAAAATAAAAATGCCCTACAGTCATGTACCTGAACGAAATATGATACAGACATTACACTAGAAAAAAAAAAGTCATCTGTAGTAGTGGGATTTGAACCCACGCCTCCAGAGAGACTGGAGTTTTAATCCTGCGGCTTCGATCGCTCAGCCACACTCCCTCCTGTCTACCAGATCTGTAATGCTAAAATACAGACTTCAAAAGGGAGGCGCTTCTGTGCCTGGCATTGGATGACGTTGACACAGGACCTGCAAATATGCATTTTGCAATGGCGTCTGCCTCTGTCAATCTGCAGCAGCACTTCCAAAAGGGACCAATTTACAACAATCTTTCACATTGTATTTTCTGTACGTGATTTAGGATATAAATGGGGCACATACAATCTGATTTCTTCTGTCTGAGCAGCAGCGACTAGCGGGAGGTGTTGGGGGATGCCACGGGGAGATGAGGTGATTTATGGCAAACATGAAGCGTGGCGGCCGGAGCCTCAGTAAAGAGAGAAAACCAGGAACGGTGAGTGAATAAAAAGGAAACGGCAGCAAAGTTTATTGAAACACACTCTGCCCCTCACACTCTCCTACCGCAGGTGAACATGTCTCCTCACCTCTCAAACGGTCTCCTGCCCACCAGCCCTGTGCACTGCTCGATTTTAATGGCTGAGGCCTCTGGAGCTGTCCGGGTAAGGGGCACGCCAGGGAACAGAGGACTGCTCTGGAAGATAGTGCCTGCTGTGAGCTGTTACAAGCTGATCTACAGCAGCAGCGCTGGCTCCATGCGTGGCCCTTTCACAAGTGCGGCACGATTGAAGAAGTGTAGCCTGAACAAACAAGTTAGCGTCTAAGACGGTGTGGCATAACCTACAGAGCTGCAGACTTTGGGATTGGCGAACCGGGTTCGATCTTGGCGTTGGCTCTGCTATGGACAAAGAAACTACCGAATGGGAGAAAAAAAAAAAAAAAGCATATCGGAAGAAATAAGACTATACAATGGCAATGGACACCGAAGATGAACACACAAAATAAGATTAAAAAAAGGGCGAAGGGCACCGAAGCTGAACACGCATGACATGAGCACAAAACAATTACAAAAGAGTTCCCCCAAACAACAAATATGTGATCACAGCGTAAGGAATGTGTACTTGGCCGGTGCTCCTCTCGGGAAATAAGGAAGTGAGGTATCGCTGCCTTAACCAGTAAGGAGGCACCAAAGAAGAGTGACAGTCGACTGAACCAATGGTGAGCAGCAGGCGTGCAAACACTGGTATTATCGATTACAGGAGGTCTTGCAGACAGCGCATGCGCTGTAAGCTCGACCTAAAAGTGGGGAACAGGGGTGGAGAAAGTGGCAAGAGGGGTGCAGAAAGAAGCAAGAGAGGTGCAGAAAGAGGCAAGAGGGATGCAGAAAGAGGGACGAGGGGTGCAGAAAGAAGCACGAGGGGTGCAGAAAGAAGCAAGAAAGGTGCAGAAAAAAACAAAAGAAGTGCAGAAAGAAGCAACAGAGGTGCAGAAAGAGACAAGAGGGGAGCAGAAAGAGGGAAGAGGGGTGCAGAAAGAGGCAAGAGAAGGGAAGAAAGAAGCAACAGAGGTGCACAAAGAGGCAAGAGGAGTACAGAAAGAGGCATGAGGGGTGCAGAAAGAAGCAAGATAGGTGCAGAAAGAAGCAAGAGAAGTGCATAAAGAAGCAACAGAGTTGCAGAAAGGGGGAAGTGGGGTAGAGAAAGAGGCAAGAGGATACAGAAAAAATCAAGAGAGGTGCAGAAAGAAACAAAATAAGTGCAGAAAGAAGGCACAGAGGTGCAGAAAGAGGCAAGAGGTTGTGCAGAAAGAGGGAAGAGGGGTATGAAAGAGGCATGAGGGGTGCAGAAAGAAGCAAGAGGGGTGCAGAAAGAAGGAACACAGGTGCAGAAAGAGGCAAGAAGGGTGCAGAAAGAAGCGAGGGGTGCAGAAATAAACAAAAGAAGTACAGATAGAATGAATAGAGGTGTAGAAACAGGCAAGAGGGGTGCAGAAAGAAACAAAAGAATTGCACAAAAAGCAACAGAGGTGCACAAAGAGGCAAGAGGAGTGCAGAAAGAGGGAAGAGGGGTGCACAAAGAGGGGTGCAGAAAGAACCAAGAGAGGTGCAGAAAGAAGCAAGAGAAGGGCATAAAGAAGCAACAGAGATGCAGACAGGGGGAAGTGGGGTGGAGAAAGAAGCAAGAGGGATACAGAAAGAAACAAGAGAGGTGCAGAAAGAAACAAAAGAAGTGCAGAAAGAAGGAATAGAGGTGCAGAAAGAGGCAAGAGGAGTGCAAAAAGAGGGAAGAGGGGTGCAGAAAGAGGCACGAGGGGTGCACAAAGAAGCAAGAGAGGAGCCGAAAGAAACAAAAGAAGTGCAGAAAGAAGCAACAGAGGTGCAGAAAGAGGCAAGAGAAGTGCTGAAAGAAGCAACCGAGGTGCAGAAAGAAGCAACAGAAGTGATAAAACAGACAAGAGAGTTGCTGAAAGAAACAAGAAAGGCGCAGAAAGAAGCAAGAGAAGTGCAGAAAGAAGCAACAGAGGTGAAGAAAGAAGCAAGAGGGGTGCAGAAAGAGGCAAGAGAAGTGCAGAAAGAAGCAACAGAGGTGCAAAATGACACAAGAGAGGTGCAGAGAGAGGGAAGAGGGGTGCACAAAGAGGCAAGAGGGGTGCAGAAAGAAGCAAGAGGGGTACAGAAAGAGGCAAGAGGGGTGCAGAAAGAAGCAGCAGAGGTACAGAAAGAAGCAAGAGAAGTGATGAAAGAGACAAGAGAGTTGCACAAACAGGCAAAAGAAGTGCAGAAAGAGGGAAGAGAAGTGATAAAACAGACAAGAGAGTTGCAGAAAGAAACAAGAAAGGTGCAGAAAAAAGGAAGAGAAGTGCAGAAAGAGGCAAGATAGGTGCAGAAAGAGGCAGGAGAGGTGCAGAAGGAGACAAGAGAGTTGCAGAAACAGGCAAGAGAGGTGCAGAAAAAGTAAACAGGGGTGCAAAAAGAGGCACGAGGAGTGCAGAAAGAAATAGTAGAAGTGCAGAAAGAAGCAACAGAAGAGCAGAAAGAAGCAACAGAGGTGCAGAAAGAGGCAAGAGGGGTGCAGAAAGAGGCAAGAGAAGTGCAGAAAGAAGCAACAGAGGTGCACAAAGAGGCAAGAGGAGTGCAGAAAGAGGGAAGAGAGGTGCAGAAAGAAGCAAGAGAAGTGCATAAAGAAGCAACAGAGATACAGAAAGGGGAAAGTGGGGAGGAGAAAGAGGCAAGAGGGATAAAGAAAGAAACGAGAGAGGTGCAGAAATAAACAAAAGAAGTGCAGAAAGAAGGAACAGAGGTGCAGAAAGAGGCAAGAGGGGTAAAAAAAGAGGAAAAAGGCGTGTGAAGGAGGCACGAGGGGTGCAGAAAGAAGCAAGAGGGGTGCAGAAAGAAGCAAGAGATGTGCAGAAATAGGGAACGGGGTACAGAAAGAGGCAAGAGAGGTACAGAAAGAAGCAACAGAGGTGCAGAAGGAGACAAGAGAACTGCAGAAAGAGGCAAGAGAGTTGCAGAAACAGGCAAGAGAGGTGTAGAAAAGGAAACAGGGGTGCAGAAAGAGGCAAGAGAGGTGCAGAAAGAGGGAAGAAGGGTGCAGAAAGAGGCAAGAGGAGTGCAGAAAGAAGCAAGAGAAGTGCAGAAAGAAGCAAGAGACGTGCAGGAAGAAGCAACAGAGGTACAGAAGGATGCAAGAGAGGTGCAGAAAGAGGGAAGAGAAGTGCAGAAAGAAGCAACAGAGGTGCAAAAAGATGCAAGAGAGGTGCAAAAAGAGGGAAGAGGGGTGAAGAAAGAGGCAAGAGCGGTGCAGAAAGAGGCAAGAGGGGTGCAGAAAGAAGCAAGAGGGGTGCAGAAAGAAGCAACAGAGGTGCAGAAAGAAGCAAGAGAAGTGATGAAAGAGACAAGAAGTTGCAGAAACAGGCAAAAGAAGTGCAGAAAGATACAAGAGAAGTGATAAAACAGACAAAAGAGTTGCAGAAAGAAACAAGAGAGGCGCAGAAAAAAGGAAGAGAAGTGCAGAAAGAAGCAAGACAGGTGCAGAAAGAGGCAGGAGAGGTGCAGAAAGAAACAAAAGAAGTGCAGAAAGAAGAAACAGAGGTGCAGAAAGAGACAAGAGGGGAGCAGAAAGAGGGGTGTAAAAAGAGAAGTGCAGAAAGAAGCAACAGAGGTGCACAAAGAGGCAAGAGGAGTGCAGAAAGAGGGAAGAGGGTTGCAGAAAGAGACAAGAGGGGTGCAGAAAGAAGCAAGATAGGTACAGAAAGAAGCAGGAGAAGTGCATAAAGAAGCAACAGAGATGCAGAAAGGGGGAAGTGGGGTAGAGAAAGAGGCAAAAGGGGTGCAGAAAGAAACAAGAGGTACAGAAAGAAACAAAAGAAGTGCAGATAGAAGGAACAGAGGTGCAGAAAGAGGCAAGAGGGGTGCAGAAAGAAACAAAGGAAGTGCAAAAAGAAGCAACAGAGGTGCACCAAGAGGCAAGATGAGTGCAGAAAGAAGGAAGAGGTGTGCAGAAAGAGGCACGATGGGTGCAGAAAGAAGCAAGAGAAGTGCATAAAGAAGCAACAGAGATACAGAAAGGGGGAAGTGGGGTGGAGAAAGAGGCAAGAGTGATACAGAAAGAAATGAGAGAGGTGCATAAATAAACAAAAGAAGTGCAGAAGGAAGGAACAGAGGTGCAGAAAGAGGCAGGAGGGGTGCAGAAAGAGGAAAAAGGGGTGCAGAAAGAGGCACGAGGGGTGCAGAAAGAAGTAAGAGGGGTGCAGAAAGAAGCAAGAGAAGTGCAGAAACAAACAACAGAGGTGCAGAAAGAGGGATGAAGGATGGAAAAAGAGACAAGAGAAGTGCAGAACAAAGCAAAAGAGATGCAAAAAGTGGGAACATGGGTGGAGAAAGTGGCAAGAGGGGTGCAGAAAGAAGCAAGACAGGTGCAGAAAGAGGCAAGGGGGATGCAGAAAGAGGGAATAGGGGAGCAGAGAGAAGCAAGAGGGGTGCAGAAAGAAGGAAGAAAGGTGCAGAAAGAAACAAAAGAAGTGCAGAAAGAAGCAACAGAGGTGCAGAAAGAGACAAGAGGAGAGCAGAAAGAGGGAAGAGGGGTGCAGAAAGAGGCAAGAGAAGTGCAGAAAGAAGCAACAGAGGTGCGCAAAGAGGCAAGAGGAGTGCAGAAAGAGGGAAGAGGGGTGCACAAAGAGGCATGAGGGGTACAGAAAGAAGCAAGATAGGTGCAGAAAGAAGCAACAGAAGTGCATGAAGAAGCAACAGAGATGCAGAAAGGGGGAAGTGGGGTAGAGAAAGGGGCGAAAGGGGTGCAGAAAGAAGCAAGAGGTGCAGAAAGAAACAAAAGAAGTGCAGATAAAAGGAACAGAGGTGCAGAAAGAGGAAAGAAGGGTGCAGAAAGAAACAAAAGAAGTGCAGAAAGAAGCAACAGAGGTACACAAAGAGGCAAGAGGAGTGCAGAAAGAGGGAAGAGGGGTGCAGAAAGAGGCATGAGGAGTGCAGAAAGAACCAAGAGAGGTGCTGAAAGAAGCAAGAGAAGTGCATAAAGAAGCAACAGAGATGCAGATAGGGGGAACTGGGGTGTAGAAAAAAGCAAGAGGGATACAGAAAGAAACAAGAGAGGTGCAGAAAGAAACAAAAGAAGTGCAGAAAGTAGGAACAGAGGTGCAGAAAGAGGCAAGAGGGGTGCAGAAAGCGGGAAGAGGGGTGTGAAAGAGGCACGAGGGGTGCAGAAAGAAGCAAGAGGGGTGCAGAAAGAAGCAAGAGAGGTGCAGAAAGAAACAAAAGAAGTACAGAAAGAAGGAACAGAGGTGCAGAAAGAGGTAAGAGGAGTGTAAAAACAGGGAAGAGCGGTGCAGAATGAGGCACAAGGGATGCAGAAAGAAGCAAGAGAGGTGTAGAAAGAAACAAAAGAAGTGCAGAAAGAAGCAACAGAGGTGCAGAAAGAGGCAGGAGGGGTGCATAAAGAAGCAACAGAGGTGCATAAAGAAGCAAGAGAAGTGATGAAAGAGACAAGAGAGTTGCAGAAACAGTCAAAAGAAGTGCAGAAAGAGGCAAGAGAAGTGCTGAAAGAAGCAACAGAGGTGCAGAAAGAAGATTGAGAAGTGATAAAACAGACAAGAGAGTTGCAGAAAGAAACAAGAAAGGCGCAGAAAAAAGGAAGAGAAATGCAGAAAGAGGCAAGATAGGTTCAGAAAGAGGCAGGAGACGTGCAGAAAGAGGCACGTGAGGTGCAGACAGAGGCAAGAGGGGTGCAGAAAGAGAGAACAGAAGTGCAGAAAGAGGGAAGAGAAGTACAGAAGGAGGGAAGAGATGTGCAGAAAGAGGGAACGGGGTACAGAAAGAGGCAAGAGAGGTACAGAAAGAAGCAACAGAGGTGCAGAAGGAGACAAGAGAACTGCAGAAAGAGGCAAGAGAGTTGCAGAAACAGGCAAGAGAGGTGCAGAAAACATAACAGGTGCAAAAAGAAGCAAGAGAGGTGCAGAAAGAGGGAAGAGGGGTACAGAGAGAAGCAAGAGGGGTGCAGAAAGAAGCAAGAGGGGTGAAGAAAGAGGCAACAGGGGTGCAGAAAAAAGTAACAGAGGTGCAGATAAAAGCAAGAGAAGTGATGAAAGAGACAAGAGAGTTGCAGAAACAGGCAAAAAAAGTGCAGAAAGAGGCAAGAGAAGTGATAAAACAGTCAAAAGAGTTGCAGAAAGAAACAAGAAAGGCGCAGAAAAAAGGAAGAGAAGTGCAGAAAGAGGCAAGACAGGTGCAGAAAGAGGCAGGAGAGGTGCAGAAAGAAACAAAAGAAGTGCAGAAAGAAGCAACAGAGGTACAGAAAGAGACAAGAGGGGAGCAGAAAGAGGGAAGAGGGGTGCAGAAAGAGGCAAGAGTGGTGCAGAAAGAAGCAAGATAGGTGCAGAAAGAAGCAAGAGAAGTGGATAAAGAAGCAACAGAGATGCAGAAATGGGGAAGTGGGGTACAACAAGAGGTGAAAGGGGTGCAGAAAGAAGTGAGAGGTACAGAAAGAAACAAAAGAAGTGCAGATAGAAGGAACAGAGGTGCAGAAAGAGGCAAGAGGGGTGCAGAAAGAAACAAAAGAAGTACAGAAAGAAGCAACAGAGGTGTACAAAGAGGCAAGATGAGTGCAGAAAGAGGGAAGAGGGGTGCAGGAAGAGGCACGAGGGGTACAGAACAATGCAAGAGAGGTGCAGATGGAGCAAGAGAAGTGCATAAAGAAGCAACAGAGGTGCATAAAGAAGCAAGAGAAGTGATGAAAGAGACAAGAGAGTTGCAGAAACAGTCAAAAGAAGTGCAGAAAGAGGCAAGAGAAGTGCTGAAAGAAGCAACAGAGGTGCAGAAAGAAGCTTGAGAAGTGATAAAACAGACAAGAGAGTTGCAGAAAGAAACAAGAAAGGCGCAGAAAAAAGGAAGAGAAGTGCAGAAAGAGGCAAGACATGTTCAGAAAGAGGCAGGAGAGGTGCAGAAAGAGGCAAGTGAGGTGCAGACAGAGGCAAGAGGGGTGCAGAAAGAGAGAACAGAAGTGCAGAAAGAGGGAAGAGAAGTGCAGGAAGAGGGAAGAGAAGTACAGAAGGAGGGAAGAGATGTGCAGAAAGAGGGAACGGGGTACAGAAAGAGGCAAGAGAGGTACAGAAAGAGGCAACAGAGGTGCAGAAGGAGACAAGAGAACCGCAGAAAGAGGCAAGAGAGTTGCAGTAACAGGCAAGAGAGGTGCAGAAAAGGTAACGGGTGCAGAAAGAGGCAAGAGAGGTGCAGAAAGAGGGAAGAAGGGTGCAGAAAGAGGCAACAGAAGTACAGAAAGAAGCAAGATAAGTGCAGAAAGAAGCAACAGAGGTGCAGAAAGAGGCAAGAGGGGTGCAGAAAGAGGCAAGATAAGTGCAGAAAGAAGCAACAGAGGTGCAAACAGACGCAAGGGAGGTGCAGAAAGAGGGAAGAGGGGTACAGAAAGAGGCAAGAGGGGTGCAGAAAGAAGCAAGAGGGGTGCAGAAAGAGGTAACAGGGGTGCAGAAAAAAGTAACAGAGGTGCAGAAAGAAGCAAGAGAAGTGATGAAAGAGACAAGAGAGTTGCAGAAACAGGCAAAAGAAGTGCAGAAAGAGGCAAGAGAAGTGATAAAACAGACAAAAGAGTTGCAGAAAGAAACAAGAAAGGTGCAGAAAAAAGGAAGAGAAGTGCAGAAAGAGGCAAGACAGGTGCAGAAAGAGGCAGGAGAGGTGCAGAAAGAAACAAAAGAAGTGCAGAAAGAAGCAACAGCGGTGCAGAAAGAGAGAAGAGGGGAGCAGAAAGAGGAAAAAGGGGTGCAGAAAGAAGCAACAGAGGTGCACAAAGAGGCAAGAGGAGTGCAGAAAGAGGGAAGAGGGGTGCAGAAAGAGGCAAGAGTGGTGCAGAAAGAAGCAAGAGAAGTGGATAAAGAAGCAACAGAGATGCAGAAAGGGGGAAGTGGGGTAGAGAAAGAGGCAAAAGGGGTGCAGAAAGAAGTGAGAGGTGCAGAAAGAAACAAAAGAAGTGCAGATAGAAGGAACAGAGGTGCAGAAAGAGGCAAGAGGGGTGCAGAAAGAAACAAAAGAAGTGCAGATAGAAGGAACAGAGGTGCACAAAGAGGCAAGATGAGTGCAAAAAGAGGGAAGAGGGGTGCAGAAAGAGTCACGAGGGGTGCAGAACGAAACAAGAGAGGTGCAGAAGGAAGCAAGAGAAGTGCATAAAGAAGCAACAGAGATATAGAAAGAGGGATGTGGGGTGGAGAAAGAGGCAAGAGGGATACAGAAAGAAACAAGAGAGGTGCAGAAATAAACAAAAAAAGTGCAGAAAGAAGGAACAGGGGTGCAGAAAGAGGCAAGAGGGGTGCAGGAAGAGAAAAAAGGGGTGTGAAAGTGGCATGAGGGGTGCAGAAAGAAGCAAGAGGGGTACAGAAAGAAGCAACAGAAGTGCAGAAAGAAGGAACAGAGGTGCAGAAAGAGGCAAGAGGGGTGCAGAAAGAGAGAAGAGGGGTGTGAAAGAGGCATGAGGGGTGCCGAAAGAAGCAAGAGGGGTGCAGAAAGAAGCAAGAGAGGTTCAGAAAGAAACAAAAGAAGTGCAGAAAGAAGGAACAGAGGTGCAGAAAGAGGCAAGAGGGGTGCAGAAAGAAGAAGAGGGGTGTGAAAGAGGCATGAGGGGTGCCGAAAGAAGCAAGAGGGGTGCAGAAAGAAGCAAGAGAGGTGCAGAAAGAAACAAAAGAAGTGCAGAAAGAAGCAACAGAGGTGTAGAAAGAGGCAAGAGGGGTGCAGAAAGAAGCAACAGAGTGTAGGAGAGTAGGATCTGCTTCACATGGGTACCCCCACTTTTTGCTGATGCTTCACTGTTTTTCGACTTTAGTCTGGCTGGGGCCCTGCTAATCAGAACCCCAGCCTAGCTGCTTCCTCTCTAAAATGGTTTCCATGTGCCTTAGGCACATCTCTGATTGGAATCTGGAGTGCCCTTATAAGTCCCTAGTATATGGTATACTATGTACCCAAGGCATAGGTACCTCAGAGGCCTACCAGGGGCTGCAGCATGTATTGTGCCACGCCTGGAAGGCCATCCAAAATGACACCACAGGTCTGCTACTGCAGCCTGGGTAAGGTGGTGCATGCACCCCTTACAGTGGTATAGGCTACCTATATCACTACCATTGCACACACATATAAACCTATAAGTCACTCCTATGGCAGGCCTTACCAATCCTGAAGGCAGAGTGCTTGGTTTTTATGTGAGAGGGTGCCCCTGCATGAGCAGAGCCCGTCTACAGCGTTCGGAGTCCCTCCTCTGATGCTGTTTGTGGTATAGCCTGACCATATACTCTTAAGTGCATTATATCCTCGCGGTACAATGCTAACTTTGGACTGGCTGCACCAAAACATGTTGTGTTTGGTGTCAAACATCTTGGAATACTACCCCCCCGCCAGTCCTGGCGGCGGGGGTAGCATTCCTCCCTTCTAGAGGGAGAGACATGTACCCACCGGGCTACCCGGTAACTTCTTTCTAGAGCCCTGGCATCACAAAATGGATGCCGCTGCCACAGACACAGGTCTGGCCTCCTGCTGCTGACTGCAACTCCGGCAGGGGAGGCATGGACAATAGGTTTCCTGTCAAAGGGAGGTGTAACCACCTCCCCAGACAGGATGGTGTGTATTGGGGCTGGGCGGGAGCACTCTCTGGTGCTTTGAAGTCCTGCACTGGGGGCACATTTGGTGTCCCTGTGCATACCCCAGTTCAAACTGGCTCAGGGGCTTCCAGCCCCTGCTCTGGCGTGAAACTGGACAAAGGGAAAGGGGTGTAACCACCCCTCTGCCCTGACCCTCCCATAGGTGGGTCCCCAGAGTATGTCCAACCCCCTAACTTGGTATAAGTATGGGACCCCAGTCCTTAGGACTTTAGATTTACCTGGACGAAACTCTGATACAGAATACTGGACCTTCGATGCTCTACTTCAAGATTAGAGGACTGAAGAATCTCCCTTGGGGTCAAGGAGTGGCTCCCCTGCTTGGCAGGCACCTAAGAAGCAATTGTCTGGTCTGCATCGCTGAAGCTCCTGCCGGACGCTGAAGTCTTTGCATCACCAGAGGTGGATTTCCAGACTTCCCCAAGGCTGCCCTGAGTCCCCAGCAAAGCTGAGGCCCGTAGCTTTCGTGGGTAACGTAGAACCATGACCCCTGGACACCAAAAACGTTTACAAGAGCATCCTCTTCCTGGGCTCCCATGAAGTTGTGCTTTGGGCTCCGAGTAGCCCCCGCCTCTAGCACCGACTGCACCGAAGATCACTGGCTTCCACTCCAAGAGTGTCCTGTGAGCCAGCTCCAAGTGCGTCCACTTGAGGCTCCTTCACAGTTGCTAGTCCGTTGGCTAGTGGGCCCTCCCGAAGGCAACTCTTCTTCTGATTGGGCTTGTCTGGTTGCTCCAGAAGTGCCCTGACTCACCCTTGCTGGGTGAGTCCCTCAGACCTTGCTGGTCTGCACCACCGTCCTTCTTCTATTTCCATGAGACTTGCCGTTGCCAAGGCTTGTTGGGTCAAATCGGGTCGCCAACACCCCTGCAATCGACAGACGTTATGGGACAGCTCGAATCCAGCTCCTGGTTGTCGTCGACTTCTCCTGGATCTTGTGGCTGAAGAGTCAAGATGACCATCAACCTACCTGAAGCACCCGACATCGGTGGGCATCCGCTCATCGCCTTCCTGGTCACTGGCTAGTGACCCAGACTCTGTCCCCTCTGCTTTCAGGTTCTTCAGATCTTCGATCCACCTTTGGATCCACCCGAACACTTTCGACTTGGCCGCCAGCAGCACTTTGCAGCAGATCGCCATTGAAAACAACGACGAAACCCGACCCCGAAAGACACCTATGCACCCGGCTTCCCTGGGTGAGGTAACTCGAGTACTCCGGTGCTCCCGTGGGTATAGACTCTAGAACAGGGGTCTTCAAACTGTGGGGCGCGACCCCCAGGGGGGCCGTGGAGCGATGCAAAGGGGGTCGCGCCTTCCCAGTCACACTTCTGCCGAGGCCCAAGGGCTTCAGCCCCCCCTCTTCCCCCATCCTGCGTCTCAGCCCGGGCTGCTGCTATGCAGTGCAACTCGAGCTGCTGGGGGCTCAGCTGGGCAGTGTCTGCAGTCTTATCTCCGGCACGCCCGAGTTTTTCACAGGTCTTTAAAGACCATTTGCATGTTTACATGCCTTTGTAAACTGGTTACAGAGGCTTAGTTTTTTCCCTGGTTCCAGTACCCCCTGGGCCCCCACTCTGCCTATTCCTTACATTTCTATTTTACCTTTACTGCTGCAGTGTGAGAATGCATTTCATGAAAAGGAATATAAAGTAGGGTTGCCAAAAGAAAAATGCCTGCCGTGTTTTGTTTAAAGAGCCTGCAAAGACCTCCTCTTGACACTAAATAGACTTATAAATAAAAAAGTATGTATGCATTCGTTATGTGACTTTTCTGTCTTTGTTCTCTTTAATTATCAGTCATGGATCATTGAGGCAGCCCTAGAACACAATTAAAAGTGCTTTCTATTTATATTTGCTGTTCGAAGTATGCACAGATAAGTGCTTAAAATACAGCTTTAGGTGACTGCTTATTTTTGTACCGACTGGGCCATCAAAATAATCTGCTGGCAACCCTAACCATAGGACTGGAAGTTTGTTGCAGGATCAGCACATTATTTATTTCCTCGATCCCCGATTAATGCCATAATAGCAATAGTTTAACTTAGATCTTAAACCCTACGCCGCCGTCCAGAACATGCTGAGTTACTTCAAGTGTCTGGGAATGCACTCTGCATTCAGACAACTCACTCGTCATTCTCGCCCTTCACTTTCACGCTCACCCTGCATTCACAGCGATCACAATGCACTCACCATTCACCCGCTCACCCTGCACTCACAGTGATCACTCTGCACTCACAATGCACTTGCGCTGTTCATCCTATACCTCACCCTGCAGCCACATGAGACACTACTCATCCTGCACTCATGTGACACTTCACTCACCTGTCCCCCTCACTGCTCAATATGCAACTCACTCAAACAAGCCCATCAGTAATCATACACTCATTCGTCCCATTCTGAACTTGCATCCGCACCTAAATTCATAAGCCACCTCACTCACCCTGCAGTCACTCCTCTTACCCTACTCTCACACTGTTGCATCGCTCACCGTGCACTCACATGGGCACTCTTGTTGTCACCCACACAGTGCAGAGGGTTAACGTTCCTGCTACAAAGAATATGTACCATGCAGATCACAGAAATGAGTGTGAGTAAACTATGAGTAGCGCTATAAAAAAAATGAAATGTTTGTCAGAAAGGTGCTATAGAGAGATGAGGTGAATTGTTGGTGAGTGGCAGTGAAGGAATTCATGGAGAAGGAGGAAACAGGGGTGGGGCACCAAAAAAGACTGTTGCACCGTGTGCGACCAGTGTTAGGACCAGCCCTGGCTGGGAGTGTTAAGGTGAAGTGAGAGGTTGAATGGGGAGAGTTCAGAAGTTGTAAAAAGGGGTGAAATAAAATGGCCTGCAAAGTGAGAGAGGGATCCGGGGTTAGGAGAGGACAGAGGGATGGAAGGGAGGGGGTGAGAGGAAAGCTGCATGGGTAAACTGCACAAAACCGCCAGGGTTTTAAGGGACCCCTGCTTCTCCCGGCCAGGGCCAAGTGAGCTTCTAATGCGGCAGCACGTATTCCTGCGGAGTGGAAGGCCCTTCACAAAGGTTGACTAGAAATCTTTCTGATGTTAATTGCTGTATTTTGGTTATACACTGGTACTGATGGGGTGAAATCTTTCCTCAATGTTACTGTGTACGCGGCATCACATAACATCATTTACCTTTTCTTCCCACACAATTTAGTCAAGCCTGTCACGTAATTTGGTCCTCACCTGCCTCATAATTCCAGTAGCCCTGCCTACAGGTTTAGACATTTTTGTCAGGTGGGGGTCCTTACGCCTCAAAATGTTGACAGGGGGGTCTCGGCATCCAAAAGTTTGAAGACCTCTGCTCTAGAACAACCTAGTTCTAAAGGGGTTTGCTCCAAGTCCTCCTCTAAGTGTCCCTTTTCTTTAAAACTCCAACCGCGACATTCCCCATAGAAGTCAACGGCGGCTCGCGGCTGTGTTCTCACACTGCACGCGTCCCCCGTGGGTCCCCTGTGTCACTACCTTGGGTGGTTCATTGAGGGCCAAGCACTTCTACAGGCTCTAGGCCTTGTGTCTAGCTCAGTTGTGGTTCTTATACCACTTTATTGGTATATGGTTTGGTACGCCCCTAGGGCTCAAACGTGTATTTGTGCTATTACTGTTGATAACTAACTTGTAACTTATGTACTTCGAACTCTAGCCTCATAAAGAGACTAGAGGGGTGTGTTTAGCAATAAATACATATATTTTGAATATATACCTGGTGTTGTCCTCTTTCATTTGGTCACTCAAGAGATTATAGACTGGTAAAACAAGCTGCTTTACATTCCTTGAAGACTTAGCCTGAAGGCTGCTCTCCATAGCTACCACTAGGATAGCTTTCAATAAAGGTTGTCTTTAACCTATCTCCAATAAGGGGTTGTTTGGACTGGTGCAAGGTGCCCACTATAATTAGTGGACAGCATATACCAGGCCAACTTCTCACATTGATGTGCAGCGTGTGGGATTCCAGCTTGCTATTGTTTTACCAGATAATCTCAATTGAATTGATCAACTGAAAACCACTAAAGGTACCTTAGGTACATATAAATCAAGCTTAGGATACAGTAAGTTCTACTGAACTTAGAGTTGTGTGTTAAGGGATAGCACACCCTTTCTACAACTCAAGAGAGTTTAGTAGGCCACACTAGAGTAGGTAGTGCATACACCACACCTCACTAGTAATGTTTTCAAGGCCAGGACCCAGTGAGTCCTTGCCAGAAGCCAGTGGGCTTCTTCCCTCCAAGTATGATAATCTCCCATTCTTGGAATTGAGAGCATTGTGCAATACTAGGAAGCTGAAGACAGGCAAAAGTGCCAGCACCCAACACCTCAGGGAGGTGCTACTGTCAGATGATCTCAGCAGACCCCTAGGGTCTGAAGGGGTAGGCAGAGAGGGTGGGGCAGAAGATGAGGAAGGGGCCAGGGGTGACATCACCAAGGACCCAACCTCTGAGACTGGCCAGGAAGGTGACAATGACCTTGACCTGGAAAATCCAGCTCCTCCTGTGGATGAGGAGGAGGATCAGAATGACCTCCCCTTTGTCCCCCAGGAAGAGTTGTGAGTGTGCCCAGAAGGCCTAGCTCTCCTTCTCAGGAGTCTAACCACTCTGACACCTCAGTAGGGACCTCTGTTTCCTCTCATAGGAGGGAATCCTCAAGTGAGAGGAAGGAGAGACTGCTCAGATATGGAGAAGCTCAGTTGAGACTCAGAAGAGAGCAGTTGGCTATAGACAGGGAGTCCCCAGAGCTTGAAAAGCAAAGAAAAAAGATGGGACTAGAGTCCCATGGTGGCAGCAATTTCCCCAGAGATAGGGAAAGGTCTTATGACCAAGAAACCTGAGCAAGATTGTCCCTCCCTACCAGAGTGGGGATGACATCCACAAGTGGATAACTGCACTGGAGAGGGCCTGTAAAGTACAAAGAGTCCCTCAGGAGCAGTGGGCAGCAATCTTGTGGCTCTCCTTTGCTGACAAAGGTAGAGACAAGCTCCTCACTGTTAGAGAAGAGGATGCTGACAATTACAAAGTCTTGAAGAGTGCTCTGATTGATGGGTTTGGCCTAACAACTGAACAATACAGGTTAAAGTTCAGAGATACCCAAAAGCACAGACTCAAGACTGGGTGGACTATGTGGATTGTTCTGCTAAGGCTCTGGAAGGTTGGTTATTGGGCAGTAAGGTATGTGACTTCACAGGATTGTACAATCTTATCATGAGGGAGCAGATTCTTAATAACTGTCAAAATCAGCTGTTGCATCAGTACCTGGTTGACTCTGATCTGACCTCTCCCCAAGAATTGGGAAAGAAGGCAGACAAATGGGTCAGAACCAGGGTGAGGCAGAAGGTACAGAACCAAGGTGGTGACCCAAAGAAGCAAGATTCTAAGAACTCTGATAAGGGTGGGGAGAAGGGTAAAGACCAAAAGTCTTCACAAGGCCCCCAAAAATCTTCTTCAGGTGGGGATTCACAGTCTAACAAGGGAAAAGGCCAAAATAAACCATGGTGCAAAGTCTGTAAGCAAAAGACACACTGGACCAGTGATTGCACCAAGTCCAAAGACTCTATTCCAGCCCCCACCAATGCCCCTAAGGCACCTGTTCTCCCTAGTGCAGTTACAATTGGTGGTGGGAGTACACAAGCCAAGGGTTTAGTAGGGTTGACCCTGGGTAAGGAGATGAGCTCTGACCTAGTCAGAGAACTCACTCAGGCTGTCCTAGTCTGTGATGGAGGCATGGATGTGACCTCCTCTGTGAGTCCCAGTAATCTGGGCAAGTACAGACAACAGCCCTTAATCAATGGAAAAGAGGCTTTGGCATTTAGGGACACAGGGGCAAGTGTCACCATGGTGACACAAGACCTTGTGGATCCTGGGCAGATTATACTTGGTGAAATGTACCAAGTGACCAATGCTAGCAATGTCAGAACAGACCATACTCTGGCAGTTGTTAACTTCTCCTGGGGAGGGGTAACTGGCCTTAAGAAGGTTGTGGTGAGTGCAAACCTACCAGTGGAATGCTTGCTTGGCAATGATCTTGAAACTTCAGCTTGGGCAGAAGTGGAGCTCAGGACCCATGCAGAAATGCTGGGGATCCCTGTAGATGTGTGTGCTGTGACCAGGTCACAGACCAAAATGTCTAACACTGAACAGGCCTTGGATTCTGAAATAATGGACCAAGTGCCATCCAAGAGGAGGAGTAGTAGGGTAAAGGCAGTGCCTTCCCCCTTGGCTCAGAAGGAAGATCAGTCTCTTGAGGGGGATGATCTCAGTCCTGAGGAAGGAACTGTCCCAGAGGAGCTTGAACCTGACCAGGTTGAGTTCTTGGGGACAGGGGCCCTTCCAGGGCAGATCTGAGGCAGGAGCAGCAGAGTTGCCCCTCTCTTGAACCCCTCAGACAGCAAGCTGCTGCTGAGGCTGCTGGGAAAGCTAGTGGTCCCCATACCGTGTATTGGGATGATGGACTCTTGTACTCAGAGTGTAGAGACCCAAGCCTGATGCCACCAGGAGGTTGGTTATACCTCTGAAGTTCAGGGGCTTCCTATTGACCCTAGCCCATGACATTCCCTTAGCAGGTCACCTGGGCCAGAACAAGACTTGGGACAGAATTGTCCCTCACTTTCACTGGCCCCACATGTCTGAAGACACCAAGAGTTTTGTCGCTCCTGTGTAACCTGCCAGGCCAGTGGCAAGGCAGGTGGCACTACAAAGGCCCCCTGATACCACTACCTGTGGTGGGGGTTCCCTTTGAAAGGGTGGGGATTGACATTGTTGGTCCCATGGATCCCCAAACAGCATCTGGGCACAGGTTTATCCTGGTGGTAGTGGATCATGCCACCAGGTACCCAGAGGCTATTCCCCTTAGGACCACTACAGCACCTGTGGTGGCAAGGGCCCTCCTGGGAATTTTCTCAAGAGTGGGCTTCCCTAAGGAGGTTGTATCAGACAGGGGTGCAAACTTTATGTCTGGATACTTGAAAGCAATGTGGAAGGAGTGTGGAGTGACTTACAAGTTCACCACACCCTATCACCCACAATGCAATGGTTTACTTGAGAGATTCAACAAAACCTTGAAGGGCATGATTAAAGGGCTCCCAGAGAAGCTTAGGCGAAGATGGGACATACTCTTGCCCTGCTTTTTATTTGCATACAGGGAGGTGCCTCAAAAGGGGGTTGGCTACAGCCCTTTTGAACTTTTGTTTGGTCACCCTGTCAGGGGTCCATTGTGCTTGGTAAAGGAAGGATGGGAGTTACCTCTCAAGCCCCCAAAGCATGACATAGTGGACTATGTACTTGGTCTCCGCTCCAGGATGGCTGAATACATGAAAAAGGCAACCAAAAACCTTGAGGCTAGCCAGGAACTGCAAAAAGCCTGGCATGACCAAAAGGCTGTACTGACTGTTTACCAGCCAGGACAGAAGGTGTGGGTGTTGGAGCCAGTGGCCCCCGCAGCTCTCCAAGACAAATGGAGTAGACCCCATACCATTGTTGAACAGAAGGGTGAGGTTACCTATTTAGTAGACCTAGGAACACCCAGGAGTCCCCACAGGGTTCTCCATGTCAACAGACTGAAACCATATGTGGACAGGGCAGACATGGGTTTGCTCATGGCTACTGATGAGGGACAGGAGGAAGAGAGTGACCCACTCCCTGACCTGCTCTCCCAGAACCCTGATGATGGGTCAGTGGATGGTGTAGCCTTGGCAGGCAGCCTCACTGCTCAGCAGCAAACTGATTGTAGACAAGTGCTCAATCAGTACAGACATATGTTCTCTCTGACTCCAAGTCAGACCACCTGGTGCACTCATGAAGTGGACACTGGGGACAGTCTGCCTATTAATAATAAGATTTATAGGCAACCTGACCATGTCAGGGACTGTATCAGGACAGAATTCCAGAAAATGTTGGATTTGGGAGTTATTGAACCCTCAGATAGCCCTTGGCTAGTCCAGTGGTCCTTGTGCCAAAACCTCACACCAGTGGTGGGAAAAGAGAGATGAGGTTTTGTGTGGACTACAGGGGTCTCAATGCAGTCACTAGGACTGATGCCCATCCAATACCTAGGGCAGATGAGCTAATAGACACTTTGGCCTCAGCCAAGTATCTAAGCACATTTGACCTGACAGCTGGCTACTGGCAGATCAGACTAGCTGATGATGCAAAGCCAAAGACGGCATTCTCAACCCCTAGTGGGCATTATCAATTTGTGGTAATGCCCTTTGGTCTGAAGAATGCACCTGCCACTTTTCAGAGGTTGGTGAATACAGTCCTTACAGGTCTGGAAGCCTCTAGTGCAGCATATCTAGATGATATTGCTGTCTTTAGCTCCACCTGGGAGGATCACCTGGTCCACCTCAGAAATGTTTTGCAGGCCCTGCAGAAAGCAGGCCTAACTATCAAGGCCACAAAGTGCCAGATAGGGCAGAGTCATGTTGTGTACCTGGGCCACCTTGTGGGTGGAGGCCAGGTTCAACCATTGCAGAGCAAGATCCAGACCATCATGGACTGGACTGCTCCAACTACCCAGACTCAGGTGAGAGCCTTTTTAGGCCTGACTGGGTACTATAGGAGATTTGTCAAGGGGTATGGATCAATAGTGACACCCCTGAATGACTTAACTTCCAAGAAAATGCCCAAAAAGGTTCAGTGGACAGTTAGCTGTCAAAAGGCATTTGATGACCTGAAGCAGGCCATGTGCACTGCTCCCATTCTACAGAGTCCTGCTTACTCCAAGAAGTTCATTGTCCAAACAGATGCATCTGAATTGGGGGTAGGGGCTGTACTGTCACAATTGAATGATGAAGGTCAGGATCAGCCAGTAGCTTTTATTAGCAGAAGGCTGACCCCTAGAGAGAAACATTGGTCAGCCTAGAGAGGGAGGCCTTTGCTGTGGTTTGGGCTCTGAAGAAGTTGAGGCCATACTTGTTTGGTACTCACTTCCTTGTTCAAACAGACCACAAGCCCCTCCTATGGCTAAAACAAATGAAGGGTGAAAACCCCAAACTGCTTAGGTGGTCCATTTCCCTACAGGGGATGGACTTTACAGTGGAACATAGACCTGGGAGTAACCATGCCAATGCAGATGGACTCTCTAGGTACTTCCACTTAGAACATGAAGCCTCAACTGGTCAAGGTTAGTTTAATGTCCCTACGTTTGGGGGTTGTGTAGGAGAGTAGGATCTGCTTCACATGGGTACCCCCACTTTTTGCTGATGCTTCACTGTTTTTCGACTTTAGTCTGGCTGGGGCCCTGCTAATCAGAACCCCAGCCTAGCTGCTTCCTCTCTAAAATGGTTTCCATGTGCCTTAGGCACATCTCTGATTGGAATCTGGAGTGCCCTTATAAGTCCCTAGTATATGGTATACTATGTACCCAGGGCATAGGTACCTCAGAGGCCTACCAGGGGCTGCAGCATGTATTGTGCCACCCCTGGAAGGCCATCCAAAATGACACCACAGGTCTGCTACTGCAGCCTGGGTAAGGTGGTGCATGCACCCCTTACAGTGGTATAGGCTACCTATATCACTACCATTGCACACACATATAAACCTATAAGTCACTCCTATGGCAGGCCTTACCAATCCTGAAGGCAGAGTGCTTGGTTTTTATGTGAGAGGGTGCCCTGCATGAGCAGAGCCCCTCTACAGCATTTGGAGTCCCTCCTCTGATGCTGTTTGTGGTACAGCCTGACCATATACTCTTAAGTGCATTATATCCTCGCGGTACAATGCTAACTTTGGACTGGCTGCACCAAAACATGTCGTGTTTGGTGTCAAACGTCTTGGAATACTACTCCCCCGCCAGTCCTGGCGGCGGGGGTAGCATTCCACCCTTCTAGAGGGAGAGACATGTACCCACCGGGCTACCCGGTAACTTCTTTCTAGAGCCCTGGCATCACAAAATGGATGCCGCTGCCACAGACACGCGTCTGGCCTCCTGCTGCTGACTGAAACTCCGGCAGGGGAGGCCTGGACAATAGGTTTCTTGTTGAAGGGAGGTGTAACCACCTCCCCAGACAGGATAGTGTGTATTGGGGCTGGGCGGGAGCACTCTCTGGTGCTTTGAAGTCCTGCACTGGGGGCACATTTGGTGTCCCTGTGCATACCCCAGTTCAAACCGGCTCAGGGGCTTCCAGCCCCTGCTCTGGCGCGAAACTGGACAAAGGGAAAGGGTGTAACCACCCCTCTGCCCTGACCCTCCCATAGGTGGGTCCCCAGAGTATGTCCAACCCCTAACTTGGTATAAGTATGGGACCCCAGTCCTTAGGACTTTAGATTTACCTGGACAAAACTCTGATACAGAATCCTGGACCTTTGACGCTCTACTTCAAGATTAGAGGACTGAAGAATCTCCCTTGGGGTCAAGGAGTGGCTCCCCTGCTTGGCAGGCACCTAAGAAGCAATTGTCCGGTCTGCATCGCTGAAGCTCCCACCGGACGCCGAAGTCTTTGCATCACCAGAGGTAGATTTCCAGACTTTGCTGAGGCTGCCCTGAGTCCCCAGCAAAGCTGAGGCCCGTAGCTGTCGTGGGTAACGTGGAACCGTGACCCCTGGACACCAAGAACTTTTGCAAGTGCATCCTCTTCCTGGGCTATCACGAAGTTGTGCTTTGGACTCCGAGTAGCCCCCGCCTCCAGCACCAACTGCACCGAAGATCACTGGCCTCTACTCCACGAGTGTCCTGTGAGCCAGCTCCAAGTGCGTCCACTCGAGGCTCCTTTGCGGTCGCTAGTCCGTTGGCTAGTGGGCCCTCCCGAAGGCAACTCTTCTTCTGATTGGGCTTCTCTGGTTACTCCAGACGTGCCATGACTTACCCTCGCTGGGTGAGTCCCTCAGACCTTGCTGGTCTGCACCACCGTCCTTCTTCTATTTCCACGAGACTTGCCGTTGCCAAGGCTTGTTGGGTCCAATCCGGTCGCTGACAACCCTGCAATTGACAGACAATGTGGGACAGCTCGAATCCAGCTCCTGGTTGTGGTCGCCACCTCCTGGACCTCGTGGCTGAAGAGTCAAGATGACCGTCAACCTACCTGAAGCACCCGACATCGGTGGGCATCCGCTCATCGTCTTCCTGGTCACTGGCTAGTGACCCAGACTCTGTCCCCTCTGCTTTCAGGTTCTTCAGATCTTCGATCCACCTTTGGATCCACCCGAACACTTTTGACTTGGCCGCCAGCAGCACTTTGCAGCAGATCGCCATTGAAAACGACGACGAAATCCGACCCCGAAAAACACCTATGCACCCGGCTTCCCTGGGTGAGGTAACTCGAGTACTCCGGTGCTCCCGTGGGTATAGACTCTAGAACAACCTAGTTCTAAAGGGGTTTGCTCCAAGTCCTCCTCTAAGTGTCCCTTTTCTTTAAAACTCCAACCGCGACATTGCCCATAGAAGTCAACGGCGGCTTGCGGCTGTGTTCTCACACTGTACGTGTCCCCCGTGGGTCCCCTGTGTCGCTACCTTGGGTGGTTCCTTGAGGGCCAAGCACTTCTACAGGCTCTAGGCCTTGTGTCTAGCTCAGTCGTGGTTCTTATACCACCTTATTGGTATATGGTTTGGTACGCCCCTAGGGCTCAAACGTGTATTTGTGTTATTACTGTTGATAACTAACTTATAACTTATGTACTTCGAACTCTAGCCTCATAAAGAGACTAGAGGGGTGTGTTTAGCAATAAATACATATATTTTGAATATATACCTGGTGTGGTCCTCTTTCATTTGGTCACTCAAGAGATTATAGACTGGTAAAACAAGCTGCTTTACATTCCTTCAAGACTTAGCCTGAAGCTGCTCTCCATAGCTACCACTAGGATAGCTTTCAATAAAGGTTGTCTTTAACCTATCTCCAATAAGGGGTTGTTTGGACTGGTGCAAGGTGCCCACTATAATTAGTGGACAGCATATATCAGGCCAACTTCTCACACAGAGGTGCAGAAAGAAGCAAGAGAAGTGATAAAACAGACAAGAAAGTTGCAGAAACAAACAAGAGAGGCGCAGAAAAAAGGAAGAGAAGTGCAGAAAGAGGCAAGACAGGTGCAGAAAGAGGCAGGAGAGGTACAGAAAGAGGCAAGTGAGGTGCAGACAGAGGCAAGAGGGGTGCAGAAAGAGAGAAGAGAAGTTCAGAAAGAGGGAAGAGAAGTACAGAAAGAGGGAAGAAGACTGCAGAAAGAGGCAAGAGAGTTGCAGAAACAGGCAAGAGAGATAGAGAAAAAGTGAACAGGGGTGCAGAAAGAGGCAAGAGAGGTGCAGAAAGAGGGAAGAAGGGTGCAGAAAGAGGCAAGACAAGTGCAGAAAGAAGCAACAAAAGTGCAGAAAGAAGCAAAAGAGGTGCAGAAATAGGCAAGAGGGGTGCAGAAAGAGGCAAGAGAAGTGCAGAAAGAGGAAAGAGGGGTGCAGAAAGAGGCACGAGGGGTGCGGAACGAAGCAAGAGAGGTACAGAAAGAAGCAAGAGAAGTGCATGAAGAAGCAACAGAGATACAGAAAGGGGGAAGTGGGGTGGAGAAAGAAGCAAGAGGGGTACAGAAAGAAACAAAAGAGGTACAGAACTAAACAAAAGAAGTGCAGAAAGAAGGAACAAAGGTGCAGAAAGAGGCAAGAGGGGTGCAGAAAGAAGAAAAAGGGATGTGAAAGAGGCACGAGGGGGTGTGAAAGTGCAGAAACAAGCAACAGAGGTGCAGAAAGAGGGATGAGGGATGAAAAAAGAGGCAAGAGAAGTGCAGAAAGAAGCAACAGAGATGCAAAAAGGGGGAACAGGGGTGGAGAAAGTGGCAAGAGGGGTGCAGAAAGAAGCAAGAGAGGTACAGAAAGATGCAAGAGGGATGCAGAAAGATGGAAGAGGGGTGCAGAAAGAAGCACGAGTGGTGCAGAAAGAAGCAAGAAAGGTGCAGAAAGAAACAAAAGAAGTGCAGAAAGAAGAAACAGAGGTGCAGAAAGAGACAAGAGGAGAGCAGAAAGAGGGAAGAGGGGTGCAGAAAGAGGCAAGAGAAGTGCAGAAAGAAGCAACAGAGGTGCACAAAGAGGCAAGAGGAGTGCAGAAAGGGGGAAGAGGGGTGCACAAAGAGGCACGAGGGGTATAAAAAGAAGCAAGATAGGTGCAGAAGGAAGCAAGAGAAGTGCATGAAGAAGCAACAGAGGTGCAGAAAGGGGGAAGTGGGGTAGAGAAAGAGGCGAAAGGGGTGCAGAAAGAAGCAAGAGGTGCAGCAAGAAACAAAAGAAGTGCAGATAGAAGGAACAGAGGTGCAGAAAGAGGAAAGAGGGGTGCAGAAAGAAACAAAAGAAGTGCAGAAAGAAGCAACAGAGGTGCAGAAAGAGGCAAGAGGAGTGCAGAAAGAGGGAAGAGGGGCACAGAAAGAGGCATGAGGGGTGCAGAAAGAACCAAGAGAGGTGCTGAAAGAAGCAAGAGAAGTGCATAAAGAAGCAACAGAGATGCAGAAAGGGGGAAGTGGGGTGGAGAAAGAAGCAAGAGGGATACAGAAAGAAACAAGAAAGGTACAGAAAGAAACAAAAGAAGTGCAGAAAGTAGGAACAGAGGTGCAGAAAGAGGCAAGAGGGGTGCAGAAAGAGGGAAGAGGGGTGTGAAAGAGGCACGAGGGGTGCAGAAAGAAGCAAGAGGGGTGCAGAAAGAAGCAAGAGAGGTGCAGAAAGAAACAAAAGAAGTGCAGAAAGAAGGAACAGAGGTACAGAAAGAGGTAAGAGGAGTGCAAAAAAGTGAAGAGCGGTGCAGAATGAGGCACGAGGGATGCAGAAAGAAGCAAGAGAGGTGTAGAAAGAAACAAAAGAAGTGCAGAAAGAAGCAACAGAGGTGCAGAAATAGGCAGGAGGGGTGCAGAAAGAAGTAACAGAGGTGCATAAAGAAGCAAGAGAAGTGATGAAAGAGACAAGAGAGTTGCAGAAACAGTCAAAAGAAGTGCAGAAAGAGGCAAGAGAAGTGCTGAAAGAAGCAACAGAGGTGCAGAAAGAAGCTTGAGAAGTGATAAAACAGACAAGAGAGTTGCAGAAAGAAACAAGAAAGGCGCAGAAAAAAGGAAGAGAAGTGCAGAAAGAGGCAAGACAGGTTCAGAAAGAGGCAGGAGAGGTGCAGAAAGAGGCAAGTGAGGTGCAGACAGAGGCAAGAGGTGAGCAGAAAGAGAGAACAGAAGTGCAGAAAGAGGGAAGAGAAGTACAGAAGGAGGGAAGAGATGTGCAGAAAGAGGGAACGGGGTACAGAAAGAGGCAAGAGAGGTACAGAAAGAAGCAACAGAGGTGCAGAAGGAGACAAGAGAACTGCAGAAAGAGGCAAGAGAGTTGCAGAAACAGGCAAGAGAGGTGCAGAAAAGGTAACGGGTGCAGAAAGAGGCAAGAGAGGTGCAGAAAGAGGGAAGAAGGGTGCTGAAAGAGGCAAGAGGAGTGCAGAAAGAAGAAACAGAAGTGCAGAAAGAAGCAAGAGAAGTGCAGAAAGAAGCAACAGAGGTGCAGAAAGAGGCAAGAGGGGTGCAGAAAGAGGCAAGATAAGTGCAGAAAGAAGCAACAGAGGTGCAAAAAGACACAAGAGAGGTGCAGAAAGAGGGAAGATGGGTACAGAAACAGGCAAGAGGGGTGCAGAAAGAAGCAAGAGGGGTGCAGAAAGAGGCAAGATAAGTGCAGAAAAAAGTAACAGAGGTGCAGAAAGAAGCAAGAGAAGTGATGAAAGAGACAAGAGAGTTGCAGAAACAGGCAAAAGAAGTGCAGAAAGAGGCAAGAGAAGTGATAAAACAGACAAAAGAGTTGCACAAAGAAAGAAGAAAGGTGCAGAAAAAAGGAAGAGAAGTGCAGAAAGAGGCAAGACAGGTGCAGAAAGAGGCAGGAGAGGTGCAGAAAGAAAAAAAAGAAGTGCAGAAAGAAGCAACAGAGGTGCAGAAAGAGACAAGAGGGGAGCGGGAAGAGGGGTGCAGAAAGAAGCAACACAGGTGCACAAAGAGGCAAGAGGAGTGCAGAAAGAGGGAAGAGGGGTGCTGAAAGAAGGAACAGAGGTGCAGAAAGAAGCAAGAGAAGTGATAAAAACAGACAAGAAAGTTGCAGAAACAAACAAGAGAGGTGCAGAAAAAAGGAAGAGAAGTGCAGAAAGAGGCAAGACAGGTGCAGAAAGAGGCAGGAGAGGTGCAGAAAGAGGCAAGTGAGGTGCAGACAGAGGCAAGAGGGGTGCAGAAAGAGAGAAGAGAAGTGCAGAAAGAGGGAAAAGAAGTACAGAAAGAGGGCAGAGATGTGCAGATAGAGGGAAGGGGTACAGAAAGAGGAAAGAGAGGTACAGAAAGAAGCAACAGAGGTGCTGAAGGAGGCAGGAGAGTTGGAGAAAGAGGCAAGTGAGGTGCAGACAGAGGCAAGAGGGGTGCAGAAAGAGAGAAGAGAAGTTCAGAAAGAGGGAAGAGAAGTACAGAAAGAGGGAAGAGGACTGCAGAAAGAGGCAAGAGAGTTGCAGAAACAGGCAAGAGAGAGAGAAAAAGTGAACAGGGGTGCAGAAAGAGGCAAGAGAGGTGCAGAAAGAGGGAAGAAGGGTGCAGAAAGAGGCAAGACGAGTGCAGAAAGAAGCAAGAGAAGTGCAGAAAGAAGCAACAGAGGTGCAGAAAGAGGCAAGAGGGGTGCAGAAAGAGGCAAGAGAAGTGCAGAAAGAGGAAAGAGGGGTGCAGAAAGAGGCACGAGGGGTGCGGAACAAAGCAAGAGAGGTACAGAAAGAAGCAAGAGAAGTACATGAAGAAGCAACAGAGATACAGAAAGAGAGAAGTGGGGTGGAGAAAGAAGCAAGAGGGATACAGAAAGAAACAAAAGAGGTGCTGAACTAAACAAAAGAAGTGCAGAAAGAAGGAACAGAGGAGCAGAAAGAGGCAAGAGGGGTGCAGAAAGAAGAAAAAGGGATGTGAAAAAGGCACGAGGGGGCATGAAAGAAGCAAGAGTGGTGAAGAAAGAAGCAAGAGAAGTGCAGAAACAAGCAACAGAGGTGCAGAAAGAGGGATGAGGGATGGAAAAAGAGGCAAGAGAAGTGCAGAAAGAAGCAACAGAGATGCAAAAAGGGGGAACAGGGGTGGAGAAAGTGGCAAGAAAGGTGCAGAAAGAAACAAAAGAAGTGCAGAAAGAAGCAACAGAGGTGCAGAAAGAGACAAGAGGGGAGCAGAAAGAGGAAGAGGGGTGCAAAAAGAGGCACAAGGGTTGCAGAAAGAAGGGACAGAGGTGCAGAAAGAGGCAAGAGAAGTGCAGAAAGAAGCAACAGAGATGCAGAAAGGGGGAGGGGTGGAGAAAGAGGCAAAAGGGGTTCAGAAAGAAGCAAGAGAGGTGCAGAAAGAAACAAAAGAAGTGCAGAAAGAAGCAACAGAGGTGCAGAAAGAGGCAACAGGGGTGAAGAAAGAGGGAAGAGGGGTGTAGAAAGAGGCAAGGGTGCAGAATGAAGCAAGAGAGCTACAGAAAGAAACAAAAGAAGTGCAGAAAGAAGGAACAGAGATGCAGAAAGAGGCAGTAAGGGTGCAGAAAGAAGCAAGAGGGGTGCAGAAAGAGGCAAGAGGGGTGCAAAAAGAAGCAGCAGAGGTGCAGAAAGAAGCAAGAGAAGTGATGAAAGAGAAAAGAGAGTTGCACAAACAGGCAAAAGAAGTGCAGAAAGATGCAAGAGAAGTGATAAAACAGACAAGAGAGTTGCAGAAAGAAACAAGAAAGGCGCAGAAAAAAGGAAGAGAAGTGCAGAAAGAGGCAAGACAGGTGCAGAAAGAGGCAGGAGAGGTACAGAAGGAGACAAGAGAGTTGCAGAAACAGGCAAGAGAGGTGCAGAAAAAGTAAACAGGGGTACAGAAAGAGGCAAGAGAGGTGCAGCAAGAGGGAAGAAGGGTGCAGAAAGAGGCAAGAAGACTGCAGAAAGAAACAGCAGAAGTGCAGAAAGAAGCAAGCGAAGTTCAGAAAGAAGCAACAGAGATACAGAAAGGGGAAAGTGTGGTGGAGAAAGAGGCAAGAGGGATAAAGAAAGAAACGAGAGAGGTGCAGAAATAAACAAAAGAAGTGCAGAAAGAAGGAACAGAGGTGCAGAAAGAGGCAAGAGGGGTAAAGAAAGAGGAAATAGGCGTGTGAAGGAGGCACGAGGGGTGCAGAAAGAGGGGTGCAGAAAGAAGCAAGAGATGTGCAGAAATAGGGAACGGGGTACAGAAAGAGGCAAGAGAGGTACAGAAAGAAGCAACAGAGGTGCAGAAGGAGACAAGAGAACTGCAGAAAGAGGCAAGAGAGTTGCAGAAAGAGGGAAGAAGGGTGCAGAAAGAGGCAAGAGGAGTGCAGAAAGAAGCAACAGAAGTACAGAAAGAAGCAAGAGAAGTACAGAAAGAAGCAACAGAGGTGCAGAAGGATGCAAGAGAGGTGCAGAAAGAGGGAAGAGAAGTGCAGAAAGAAGCAATAGAGGTACAAAACGATGCAAGAGAGGTGCAGAAAGAGGGAAGAGGGGTGAAGAAAGAGGCACGAGGGGTGCAGAAAGAGGCAAGAGGGGTGCAGAAAGAAGCAAGAGGGGTGCAGAAAGAGGCAAGAGGGGTGCAGAAAGAAGCAACAGAGGTGCAGAAAGAAGCAAGAGAAGTGATGAAAGAGACAAGAAGTTGCAGAAACAGGCAAAAGAAGTGCAGAAAGATACAAGAGAAGTGATAAAACAGACAAAAGAGTTGCAGAAACAAACAAGAGAGGCGCAGAAAAAAGGAAGAGAAGTGCAGAAAGAAGCAAGACAGGTGCAGAAAGAGGCAGGAAAGGTGCAGAAAGAAACTAAAGAGGTGCAGAAAGAAGAAACAGAGGTGCAGAAAGAGACAAGAGGGGAGCAGAAAGAGGGAAGAGGGGTGTAGAAAGAGCAGTGCAGAATGAAGCAACAGAGGTGCACAAAGAGGCAAGAGGAGTGCAGAAAGAGGGAAGAGGGGTGCAGAAAGAGGCAAGAGGGGTGAAGAAAGAAGCAAGATTGGTGCAGAAAGAAGCAGGAGAAGTGCATTAAGAAGCAACAGAGATGCAGAAAGGGGGAAGTGGGGTGGAGAAAGAGACAAGAGGGATAAAGAAAGAAACGAGAGAGGTGCATACATAAACAAAAGAAGTGCAGAAGGAAGGAACAGAGGTGCAGAAAGAGGCAGGAGGGGTGCAGAAAAAGGAAAAAGGGGTGCAGAAAGAGGCACGAGGGGTGCAGAAAGAAGCAAGAGGGGTGAAGAAAGAAGCAAGAGAAGTGCAGAAACAAACAACAGAGGTGCAGAAAGAAGGATGAGGGATGGAAAAAGAAGCAAGAGAAGTGCAGAAAGAAGCAACAGAGATGAAAAAAGGGGGAACATAGGTGGAGAAAGTGGCAAGAGGGGTGCAGAAAGAAGCAAGACAGGTGCAGAAAGACGCAAGAGGGATGCAAAAAGAGGGAAGAGGGGAGCGGAGATAAGCAAGAGGGGTGCAGAAAGAAGGAAGAAAGGTGCAGAAAGCAACAAAAGAAGTGCAGAAAGAAGCAACAGAGGTGCAGAAAGAGACAAGAGGAGAGCAGAAAGAGGGAAGAGGGGTGCAGAAAGAGGCAAGAGAAGTGCAGAAAGAAGCAACAGAGGTGCACAAAGAGGCAAGAGGAGTGCAGAAAGGGGGGAAGAGGGTGCACAAAGAGGCACGAGAGGTACAGAAAGAAGCAAGATAGGTGCAGAAAGAAGCAATAGAAGTGCATGAAGAAGCAACAGGGATGCAGAAAGGGGGAAGTGGGGTAGAGAAAGAGGCGAAAGGGGTGCAGAAAGAAGCAAGAGGTGCAGAAAGAAACAAAAGAAGTGCAGATAGAAGGAACAGAGGTGCAGAAAGAGGAAAGAGGGGTGCAGAAAGAAACAAAATAAGTGCAGAAAGAAGAAGCAACAGAGGTGCAGAAAGAGGCAAGAGGAGTGCAGAAAGAGGGAAGAGGGGTGCCGAAAGAGGCATGAGGGGTGCAGAAAGAACCAAGAGAGGTGCTGAAAGAAGCAAGAGAAGTGCATAAAGAAGCAACAGAGATGCAGAAAGGGGGAAGAGGGGTGGAGAAAGAAGCAAGAGGGATACAGAAAGAAACAAGAGAGGTACAGGAAGAAACAAAAGAAGTGCAGAAAGTAGGAACAGAGGTGCAGAAAGAGGCAAGAGGGGTGCAGAAAGAGGGAAGAGGGGTGTGAAAGAGGCACGAGGGGTGCAGAAAAAAGCAAGAGGGGTGCAGAAAGAAGCAAGAGAGGTGCAGAAAGAAACAAAAGAAGTGCACAAAGAAGGAACAGAGGTGCAGAAAGAGGTAGGAGGAGTGCAAAAAGAGTGAAGAGCGGTGCAGAATGAGGCACGAGGGATGCAGAAAGAAGCAAGAGAGGTGTAGAAAGAAACAAAAGAAATGCAGAAAGAAGCAACAGAGGTGCAGAAAGAGGCAGGAGGGGTGCAGAAAGAAGCAACAGAGGTGCATAAAGAAGCAAAAGAAGTGATGAAAGAGACAAGAGAATTGCAGAAACAGTCAAAAGAAGTGTAGAAAGAGGCGAGAGAAGTGCTGAAAGAAGCAACAGAGGTGCAGAAAGAAGCTTGAGAAGTGATAAAACAGACAAGAGAGTTGCAGAAAGAAACAAGAAAGGCGCAGAAAAAAGGAAGAGAAGTGCAGAAAGAGGCAAGACAGGTTCAGAAAGAGGCAGGAGAGGTGCAGAAAGAGGCAAGTGAGGTGCAGACAGAGGCAAGAGGGGAGTAGAAAGAGAGAACAGAATTGCAGAAAGAGGGAAGAGAAGTACAGAAGGATGGAAGAGATGTGCAGAAAGAGGGATCGGGGTACAGAAAGAGGCAAGAGAGGTACAGAAAGAAGCAACAGAGGTGCAGAAGGAGACAAGAGAACTGCAGAAAGAGGCAAGAGAGTTGTAGAAGCAGGCGAGAGAGGTGCAGAAAAGGTAACGGGTACAGAAAGAGGCAAGAGAGGTACAGAAAGAAGCAACAGAGGTGCAGAAGGAGACAAGAGAACTGCAGAAAGAGGCAAGAGAGTTGTAGAAGCAGGCGAGAGAGGTGCAGAAAAGGTAACGGGTACAGAAAGAGGCAAGAGAGGTGCAGAAAGAGGGAAGAAGGGTGCAGAAAGAGGCAAGAGTAGTGCAGAAAGAAGCAACAGAAGTGCAGAAAGAAGCAAGAGAAGTGCAGAAAGAAGCAACAGAGGTGCAGAAAGAGGCAAGATAAGTACAGAAAGAGGGAAGAGGGGTACAGAAAGAGGCAACAGGGGTGCAGAAAAAGTAACAGAGGTGCAGAAAGAGGCAAGAGATGTGATGAAAGAGACAAGAGAGTTGCAGAAACAGGCAAAAGAAGTGCAGAAAGAGGCAAGAGAAGTGATAAAACAGACAAAAGAGTTGCAGAAAGAAACAAGAAAGGCACAAAAAAAAGGAAGAGAAGTGCAGAAAGAGGCAAGACTGGTGCAGAAAGAGGCAGGAGAGGTGCAGAAAGAAACAAAAGAAGTGCAGAAAGAAGCAACAGAGGTGCAGAAAGAGACAAGACGGGAAGAAGAAATAGGGAAGAGGGGTGCAGAAAGAAGCAACACAGGTGCACAAAGAGGCAAGAGGAGTGCAGAAAGAGGGAAGAGGGGTGCAGAAAGAGGCAAGAGTGGTGCAGAAAGAAGCAAGATAGGTGCAGAAAGAAGCAAAAGAAGTGGATAAAGAAGCAACAGAGATGCAGAAAGGGGGAAGTGGGGTAGAGAAAGAGGCGAAAGGGGTGCAGAAAGAAGTGAGAAGTGCATAAAGAAACAAAAGAAGTGCAGATAGAAGGAACAGAGGTGCAGAAAGAGGCAAGAGGGGTGCAGAAAGAAACAAAAGAAGTGCAGAAAGAGGCAACAGAGGTGCAAAAAGAGGCAAGATGAGTGCAGAAAGAGGGAAGAGAAGTGATGAAAGAGACAAGAGAGTTGCAGAAACAGTCAAAAGAAGTGCCGAAAGAGGCAAGAGAAGTGCTGAAAGAAGCAACAGAGGTGCAGAAAGAAGCTTGAGAAGTGATAAAACAGACAAGAGAGTTGCAGAAAGAAACAAGAAAGGCGCAGAAAAAAGGAAGAGAAGTGCAGAAAGAGCCAAGACAGGTTCAGAAAGAGGTAGGAGACGTGCAGAAAGAGGCAAGTGAGGTGCAGACAGAGGCAAGAGGGGTGCAGAAAGAGAGAACAGAAGTGCAGAAAGAGGGAAGAGAAGTACAGAGGAGGGAAGAGATATGCAGAAAGAGGCAAGAGAGGTACAGAAAGAAGCAACAGAGGTGCAGAAGGAGACAAGAGAACTGCAGAAAGAGGCAAGAGAGTTGCAGAAACAGGCAAGAGAGGTGCAGAAAAGGTAACGGGTACAGAAAGAGGCAAGAGAGGTGCAGAAAGAGGGAAGAAGGGTGCAGAAAGAGGCAAGAGGAGTGCAGAAAGAAGCAACAGAAGTTCAGAAAGAAGCAAGAGAAGTGCAGAAAGAAGCAACAGAGGTGAAGAAAGAGGCAAGAGGGGTGCAGAAAGAGGCAAGATAAGTGCAGAAAGAAGCAACAGAGGTGCAAAAAGACGCAAGAGAGGTGCAGAAAGAGGGAAGAGGGGTACAGAAAGAAGCAAGAGAAGTGCAGAAAGAGGCATGACAGGTGCAGAAAGAGGCAGGAGAGGTGCAGAAAGAGGGAAGAAGGGTGCAGAAAGAGGCAAGAGGAGTGAAGAAAGAAGCAACAGAAGTGCAGAAAAAAGCAGGAGAAGTGCAGAATGAAGGAACAGAGGTGCAGAAAGAGGCAAGATGGGTGCAGAAAGAGGGAAGGGGGCAGAAAGAGGCACAATGTGTGCAGAATGAAGCAAGAGAGGTACAGAAAGAAGCAAGAGAAGTGCATAAAGAAGCAACAGAGATACAGAAAGGGGGAAGTGGGGTGGAGAAAGAAGCAAGAGGGATACAGAAAGAAACAAAAGAGGTGCAGAAATAAACAAAAGAAGTGCAGAAAGAAGTAACAGAGGTGCACAAAGAGGCAAGAGGGGTGCAGAAAGAAGAAAAATAGATGTGAAAGAGGCACAAGGGGGGCGTGAAAAAAGCAAGAGGGGTGCAGAAAGAAGCAAGAGAAGTGCAGAAACAAGCAACAGAGGTGCAGAAAGAGGGATGAGGGATGGAAAAAGAGGCAAGAGAAGTGCAGAAAGAAGCAACAGAGATGCAAAAAGGGGGAACAGGGGTGGAGAAAGTGGCAAGATGGGTGCAGAAAGAAGCAAGAGAGGTACAGAAAGAGGCAAGAGGGATGCAGAAAGAGGGAAGAGGGTGCAGAAAGAAGCAAAAAAGTTGCAGAAAGAAACAAAAGAAGTGCAGAAAGAAGCAACAGAGGTGCAGAAAGAGACAAGAGGGGAGAAGAAAGAGGGAAGAGGGGTGCAGAAAGAGGCACAAGGGTTGCAGAAAGAAGGGACAGAGGTGCAGAAAGGGGGGGTGGGGTGGAGAAAGAGGCAAAAGGAGTGCAGAAAGAAGCAAGAGATGCGCAGAAAGAAACCAAAGAAGTGCAGAAAGAAGCAACAGAGGTGCAGAAAGAGGCAACAGGGGTGAAGAAAGAGGGAAGAGGGGTGGAGAAAGAGGCAAGTGGTGCAGAAAGAAGCAAGAGAGCTGCAGAAAGAAACAAAAGAAATGCAGAAAGAAGGAACAGAGGTTCATCAAGAAGCAGTAGGGGTGCAGAAAGAGGCAAGAGGGGTACAGAAAGAGGCAGGAGGAGTGCAGAAAGAGGGATGAGGGGTGCAGAAAGAGGCACGAGGGGTACAGAAAGAAGCACCAGAGATGCAGAAAGAAGCAAGAGAAGTGCATAAAGAAGCAACAAAGATGCAGAAAGGAGGAAGTGGGGTTGAGAAAGAAGCAAGGGGGATACAGAAAGAAACAAGAGAGGTGCAGAAAGAAACAAAGAAGTGCAGAAAGTAGGTACAGAGGTGCAGAAAGAGGCAAGAGGGGTGCAGAAAGAGGGAAGAGGGGTGTGAAAGAGGCACAAGGGGTGCAGAAAGAAGCAAGAGGGGTGTAGAAAGAAGCAACAGAGGTGCAGAAAGAAACAAAAGAAGTGCAGAAAGAAGGAACAGAGGTGCATAAAGAGGTAAGAGGAGTGCAAAAAGAGGGAAGAGCAGTGCAGAATGACGCACGAGGGATGCAGAAAGAAGGAAGAGAGGTGTAGAAAGAAACAAAAGAAGTGCAGAAAGAAGCAACAGAGGTGCAGAAAGAGGCAAGAGGGGTGCAGATAGAAGCAACAGAGGTGCAGAAAGAAGCAAGAGAAGTGATGAAAGAGACAAGAGAGTTGCAGAAACAGGCAAAATAAATGCAGAAAGAGGCAAGAGAAGTGCTGAAAGAAGCAACAGAGGTGCAGAAAGAAGCTTGAGAAGTGATAAAACAGACAAGAGAGTTGCAGAAAGAAACAAGAAAGGCAAAAGATATGCATTCACTGTGGGAGCAGACATGAATCGTCCCGGCTCCCTGTTCCACGCTGGTGGCTCGAGTCTATAATCACCCACAGCCTTCGCCAAACTCGCTCCTGGACATCACCATCTGCACCGGACCTGTTGGCGAGTGCGCAGGGGCCTTGGGAATCCGCAATTATGCTGATGTGAGCCTTTTTGGTGCTCAACTGTGCAGGTGGCGAAACCTCACAAAATGGCGGCCGCTAGGTCTGCAGCACAAAACGGCTGCTAAACGCTGGCTCTCCCCTGCGGGAAAATCGATTAATTTCACCGGCGCGACCACTCCCTTGTACGACCCCCGGAGCGCAATACCAGTGCTGCTGTGCACCCAGGTGGCATGAGAACTCGGAGGAGCGTGGCAGGGACCGCGATCTACATCAAAAGGCAAAAGAGTGAGGACTTCCATTGTGGCAAGAAAGGTAGGAGCAACAACGGGCCAACCTGGAGGGAGTACGGAGCAGCGGGACCTCAGGGGATCCTAAGATCTAGAGACAACACCACCTACAGAGTCTTGGAGATCAACAGACTCAATTTGCCTGACCTTAAGATGGCTGCCAAGCTACACTCCCCTTCCTATCCTACCACCCTCGCCAGCTCCACCAGCCCGTCTCTGGACTCTAGTCTTTTGGTCCCTTCCTGATTCTCATCTTTATCTGGCGGAGTCCGAAATGTATGACCGATTCTCTGGTGGAGCTGCCCCGACAGCTATAGGGGAGACAGGCTCTGGCACACCGCTATGACCGTCACCTACCCAGCTGGACCTCAGACTTATGTCTCGTCTCTTTCTCCGTTGCTGACTCTTGGTCCCTTCCTGTTTCTCATTTTTATCCGGCAGAGTCCGAAATGTATGACCGACATCCGGTGGAGCTGCCCCGACAGCTATAGGGGAGACAGGCTCTGGCACACCGCTACGGCCGTCACCTACCCAGCCGGACCTCGGACTTATGTCTCATATCTTTCCCCGCTGCTGACTCCCTCCCGTGGACTCCCTGCTCTCCCTGGCCTTTTTCTTTTTCTCCCCTCTCTTTCTGTGGATCTTGTTTTTCATGGTCGCTAATAACTCCTGTATTGAATTTGTAACCTTTCTGTAATTAATGTGATCATTTTTGTAATTTGTAACACAATGTTTCCTTATGTTAAGCGCTAGACCTAGTTTTTTGGCCTATGCCTGGTGGAGCTACCTGATAGCTATAGAGGAGATGGCCCCCTTGGCCGTCACCTACCCAGCCAGACTTTGGGCAGACCTTCCTTCATCTTGCTTTTGCATTCTCCTCCCACCCCTTACCCTACTCTCTTTCCCCTCTATGCTCCATTTTTTCGTCCCCTATGCTTTTTAAATGTTTTTCCGTTGAGACCTAGCTATTTGGCCGATGCCCGGTGGAGCTACCTGATAGCTATAGAGGAGATGGGCTGTGGACTTCCCCCTCGGCTGTCACCTACCCAGCCGGACCTTGGGCAGACTCTCCCTCATCTCTCCACCCTATTTCCCTCCTACCCCTTTACCCTATCCCCTCTCCCTTCTAAGCTCCATTTATCTCGTCTTTACGCTCTTGAAATGTTTTTCTAGTAACTGATGTAACTGATGTAATTTTGTAACTTTGTGGAACCCTATGTAAAGCGCTCTGATACCTCTGGGTCTAGCCAGCGCTATATAAAACTAAAATAAATAAAAATAAATAAATAAAAGGCACAGAAAAAAGGAAGAGAAGTGCAGAAAGAGGCAAGACAGGTGCAGAAAGAGGCAGGAGAGGTGCAGAAAGAGGCAAGTGAGATGCAGACAGAGGCAAGAGGGGCGCAGAAAGAGAGAACAGAAGTGCAGAAAGAGGGATGAGAAGTACAGAAGGACGGAAGAGATGTGCAGAAAGAGGGAATGGGGTACAGAAAGAGGCAACAGAGGTACAGAAAGAAGCAACAGAGGTGCAGAAGGAGACAAGAGAACTGCAGAAAGAGGCAAGAGAGTTGTAGAAACAGGCAAGAGAGGTGCAGAAAAGGGAACAGGGGTGCAGAAAGAGGCAAGAGAGGTGCAGAAAGAGGGAAGAAGGGTGCAGAAAGAGGCACGAGGAGTGCAGAAAGAAGCAAGAGAAGTGCAGAAAGAAGCAACAGAGGTGCAGTAAGAGGCAAGAGGGGTGCAGAAAAAGGCAAGAGAAGTGCAGAATGCAGCAACAGAGGTACAAAAAGATGCAAGAGAGGTGCAGAAAGAGGGAAGAGGGGTGCAGAAAGAGGCAAGAGGGTGCAGAAAGAAGCAAGAGGGGTGCAGAAAGAGGCAACAGGGGTGTAGAAAGAAGTAACAGAGGTGCAGAAAGAAGCAAGAGAAGTGATGAAAGAGACAAGAGAGTTGCAGAAATAGGCAAAAGAAGTGCAGAAAGAGGCAAGAGAAGTGATAAAACAGACAAAAGAGTTGGCGAAAGAAACAAGAAAGGCACAGAAAAAAGGAAGAGAAGTGCAGAAAGAGGCAAGACAGGTGCAGAAAGAGGCAGGAGAGATGAAGAAAGAAACAAAAGATGTGCAGAAAGAAGCAACAAAGGTGCAGAAAGAGACAAGAGGGGAGCAGAAAGAGGGAAGAGGGGTGCAGAAAGAAGCAGCAGAGGTGCACAAAGAGGCAAGAGGAGTGCAGAAAGAGGGAAGAGGGGTGCAGAAAGAGGCAAGAGGGGTGCAGAAAGAAGCAAAATAGGTGCAGAAAGAAGCAAGAGAAGTGGATAAAGAAGCAACATAGATGCAGAAAGGGGGCAGAGGGGTAGAGAAAGAGGCGAAAGAGGTGCAGAAAGAAGTGAGAGGTGCAGAAAGAAACAAAAGAAGTGCAGATAGAAGGAACAGAGGTGCAGAAAGAGGCAAGAGGGGTGCAGAAAGAAACAAATGAAGTGCAGAAAGAAGCAACAGAGGTGCACAAAGAGGCAAGATGAGTGCAGAACGAGGAAAGAGGGGTGCAGAAAGAGGCACGAGGGGTGCAGAATGAAGCAAGAGAGGTGCAGAAAGAAGCAAGAGAAGTGCATAAAGAAGCAACAGAGATATAGAAAGGGGGAAGTGGGGTGGAGAAAGAGGCAAGAGGGATACAGAAAGAAACGAGAGGGGTGTAGAAATAAACAAAAGAAGTGCAGAAAGAAGGAACAGGGGTGCAGAAAGAGGCAAGAGGGGTGCAGAAAGAGGAAAAAGGGGTGTGAAAGTGGCACGAGGGGTGCAGAAAGAAGCAAGAGGGGTGCAGAAAGAAGCAAGAGAAGTGCAGAAACAAACAACAGAGGTGCAGAAAGAGGGATGAGGGATGGAAAAAGAGGCAAGAGAAGTGCAGAAAGAAGAAACAGAGATGCAAAAAGGGGAACAGGGGTGGAGAGAGTGGCAAGAGGGGTGAAGAAAGAGAGAAGAGGGGTGTGAAAGAGGCATGAGGGGTGCCAAAAGAAGCAAGAGGGGTGCAGAAAGAAGCAAGAGAGGTACAGAAAGAAACAAAAGAAATGCAGAAAGAAGAAACAGAGGCGTAGAAAGAGGCAAGAGGGGTGCAGAAAGAAGCAACAAAGGTGCAGAAAGAAGCAAGAGAAATGATGAAAGAGACAAGAGAGTTGCAGAAACAGGCAAAAGAAGTGCAGAAAGAGGCAAGAGAAGTGCTGAAAGAAGCAACAGAGGTGCAGAAAGAAGCAAGAGAAGTGATAAAACAGACAAGAAAGTTGCAGAAACAAAGAAGAAAGGTGCAGAAAAAAGGAAGAGAAGTACAGAAAGAGGCAAGACAGGTGCAGAAAGAGGCAGGAGAGGTGCAGAAAGAGGCAAGTGAGGTGCAGACAGAGGCAAGAGGGGTGCAGAAAGAGAGAAGAGAAGTGCAGAAAGAGGGAAGAGAAGTACAGAAAGAGGGCAGAGATGTGCAAAAAGAGGGAAGGGGTACAGAAAGAGGTAAGAGAGGTACAGAAAGAAGCAACAGAGGTGCAGAAGGAGGCAGGAGAGGTGCAGAAAGAGGCAAGTGATGTGCAGAAAGAGGCAAGAGGGGTGCAGAGAGAGAGAAGAGAAGTGCAGAAAGAGGGAAGAGAAAACAGAAAGAGGGAAGAAAACTGCAGAAAGAGGCAAGAGAGTTGCAGAAACAGGTAAGAGAGGTGCAGAAAAAGGGAACAAGGGTGCAGAAAGAGGCAAGAGAGGTGCAGAAAGAGGGAAGAAGGGTGCAGAAAGAGGCAAGAGGAGTGCAGAAAGAAGCAAGAGAAGTGCAGAAAGAAGCAAGAGAAGTACAGAAAGAAGCAACAGAGGTGCAGAAAGAGGCAAGAGGTGTGCAGAAAGAGGCAAGAGAAGTGCAGAAAGAAGCAACAGAAGTGCAAAAAGAGGCAAGAGAGGTGCAGAAAGAGGGAAGAGGGGTGTTGAAAGAGCCAAGATGGCTGCAGAAAAAAGCAAGAGGGGTGCAGAAAAATGAAGAGAAGTGCAGAAAGAGGCAAGACAGGTGCAGAAAGAGGCAGGAGAGGTGCAGAAGGAGACAAGAGGACTGCAGAAAGAGGCAAGAGAGTTGCAGAAACAGGCAAGACAGGTACAGAAAAAGTGAACAGGAGTGCAGAACGAGGCAAGAGAGGTGCAGAAAGAGGGAAGAAGTGTGCAGAAAGAGGCAAGACGAGTGCAGAAAGAAGCAACAGAAGTGCAGAAAGAAGCAACAGAGGTGCAGAAAGAGGCAAGAGGGGTGCATAAAGAGGCAAGAGAAGTGCAGAAAGAAGCAACAGAGGTGCACAAAGAGGCAAGATGAGTGCAGAAAGATGGAAGAGGGGTCCAGAAAGAGGCCCGAGGAGTGCAGAACGAAGCAAGAGAGGTACAGAAAGAAGCAAGAAAAGTGCATGAAGAAGCAACAGAGATACAGAAATGGGGAAGTGGGGTGGAGAAAGATGCAAGAGGGATACAGAAAGAAACAAAAGAGGTGCAGAAATAAACAAAAGAAGTGCAGAAAGAAGGAACAGAGGTGCAGAAAGAGGCAAGAGGGGTGCAGAAAGAAGAAAAAGGGATGTGAAAGAGGCACGAGGGGGGCGTGAAAGAAGCAAGAGGGGTGAAGAAAGAAGCAAGAGAAGTGCAGAAAGAAGCTACAGAGGTGCAGAAAGAGGGATGAGGGATGGAAAAAGAGGCAAGAGAAGTGCAGAAAGAAGCAACAGAGATGCAAAAAGGGGGAACAGGTGTGGAGAAAGTGGCAAGAGGGGTGCAGAAAGAAGCAAAAGAGGTACAGAAAGAGGCAAGAGGGATGCAGAAAGAGGGAAGAGGGGTGCAGAAAGAAGCACAACTGGTGCAGAAAGAAGCAAGAAAGGTGCAGAAAGAAACAAAAGAAGTGCAGAAAGAAGCAACAGAGGTGCAGAAAGAGACAAGAGGCGAGCAGAAAGAGGGAAGAGGGGTGCAAAAAGAGGCACAAGGGTTGCAGAAAGAAGGGACAGAGGTGCAGAAAGAGGCAAGAGAAATGCAGAAAGAAGCAACAGAGATGCAGAAAGGGGGGAGGGGTGGAGAAAGCGGCAAATGGGGTGCAGAAAGAAGCAAGAGAGGTGCAGAAAGAAACAAAAGAAGTGCAGGAAGAAGCAACAGAGGTGCAGAAAAAATGAACAAGGGTGCAGAAAGAGGCAAGAGAGGTGCAGAAAGAGGGAAGAAGGGTGCAGAAAGAGGCAAGAGGAGTGCAGAAAGAAGCAAGAGAAGTGCAGAAAGAAGCAAGAGAAGTGCAGAAAGAAGCAACAGAGGTAAAGAAAGAGGCAAGAGGAGTGCAGAAAGAGGCAAGAGAAGTGCAGAAAGAAGCAACAGAGGTGCAAAAAGAGGCAAGAGAGGTGCAGAAAGAGGGAAGAGGGGTGCTGAAAGAGGCACGATGGGTGCAGAAAAAAGCAAGAGGGGTGCAGAAAAAGGAAGAGAAGTGCATAAAAAGGCAAGACAGGTGCAGAAAGAGGCAGGAGAGGTGCAGAAGGAGACAAGAGGACTGCAGAAACAGGCAAAAGAAGTGCAGAAAGAGGCAAGAGAAGTGATAAAACAGACAAAAGAGTTTCAGAAAGAAAAAGAAAGGCACAGAAAAAAGGAAGAGAAGTTCAGAAAGAGGCAAGACAGGTGCAGAAAGAGGCAGGAGAGGTGCAGAAAGAAACAAAAGAAGTGCAGAAAGAAGCAACAGAGGTGCAGAAAGAGACAAGAGGGGAGCATAAAGAGGGAAGAGGGATGCAGAAAGAAGCAACAGAGGTGCACAAAGAGGCAAGAGGAGTTCAGAAAGAGGGAAGAGGGGTGCAGACAGAGGCAAGAGTTGTGCAGAAAGAAGCAAGATAGGTGCAGAAAGAAGCAAGAAAAGTGGATAAAGAAGCAACAGAGATGCAGAAAGGAGGAAGTGGGGTAGAGAAAGAGGCGAAAGGGGTGCAGAGAGAAGTGAGAGGTGCAGAAAGAAAGATAAGAAGTGCAGATAGAAGGAACAGAGGTGCAGAAAGAGGTAAGAGGGGTGCAGAAAGAAACATAAGAAGTGCAGAAAGGAGCAACAGAGGAGCACAAAGAGGCAAGATGAGTGCAGAAAGAGGGAAGAGGGGTGCAGAAAGAGGCACGAGGGGTGCAGAACGAAGCAAGAGAGGTGCAGAAAGAAGCAAGAGAAGTGTATAAAGAAGCAACAGAGATATAGAAAGGGGGGAGTGGGGTGGAGAAAGAGGCAAGAGGGATACAGAAAGAAACGAGAGAGGTGCAGAAATAAACAAAAGAAGTGCAGAAAGAAGGAACAGAGGTGCAGAAAGAGGCAAGAGGGGTGCAGAAATAGAGAAGAGGGGTGTGAAAGAGGCACAAGGGGTGCCGAAAGAAGCAAGAGGGGTGCAGAAGGAAGCAAGAGAGGTGCAGAAAGAAACAATAGAAGTGCAGAAAGAAGGAACAGAGGTGCAGAAAGAGGCAAGAGGAGTGCAAAAAGAGGGAAGAGCGATGCAGAATGAGGCACGAGGGATGCAGAAAGAAGCAAGAGAGGTGCAGAAAGAAACAAAAGAAGTGCAGAAAGAAGCAACAGAGGTGTAGAAAGAGGCAAGAGGGGTGCAGAAAGAAGCAACAGAGGTGCAAGAAGAAGCAAGAGAAATGATGAAAGAGACAAGAGAGTTGCAGAAACAGGCAAAAGAAGTGCAGAAAGAGGCAAGAGAAGTGCTGAAAGTAGCAACAAAGGTGCAGAAAGAAGCAAGAGAAGTGATAAAACAGACAAGAAAGTTGCAGAAACAAACAAGAGAGGCGCAGAAAAAAGGAAGAGAAGTGCAGAAAGAGGCAAGACAGGTGTAGAAAGAGGCAGGAGAGGTGCAGAAAGAGGCAAGTGAGGTGCAGACAGAGGCAAGAGGAGTGCAGAAAGAGAGAAGAGAAGTGCAGAAAGAGGGAAAAGAAGTACAGAAAGAGGGCAGAGATGTGCAGAAAGAGGGAAGGGGGTACAGAAAGAGGCAAGAGAGGTACAGAAAGAAGCAACAAAGGTGCGGAAGGAGGCAGGAGAAGTGGAGAAAGAGGCAAGTGAGGTGCAGACAGAGGCAAGAGGGGTGCAGAAAGAGAGAAGAGAAGTGCAGAAAGAGGGAAGAGAAGTACAGAAAGAGGGAAGAGGACTGCAGAAAGAGGCAAGACGAGTGCAGAAAGAAGCAACAGAAGTGCAGAAAGAAGCAAGAGAAGTGCAGAAAGAAGCAACAGAGGTGCAGAAAGAGGCAAGAGGGGTGAAGAAAGAGGCAAGAGAAGTGCAGAAAGAAGCAACAGAGGTGCACAAAGAGGCAAGATGAGTGCAGAAAGAGGCACAAGGGGTGCAGAGCGAAGCTAGAGAGGTACAGAAAGAAGCAAGAGAAGTGCATGAAGAAGCAACAGAGATACAGAAAGGGGGAAGTGGGGTGGAGAAAGAAGCAAGAGGGATACAGAAAGAAACAAAATAGGTGCCAAAATAAACAAAAGATGTGCAGAAAGAAGGAACAGAGGTGAGGAAAGAGGCAAGAGGGGTGCAGAAAGAAGAAAAAGGGATGTTAATGAGGCACGAGGGGGGCGTGAAAGAAGCAAGAGGACTGAAGAAAGAAGCAAGAGAAGTGCAGAAAGAAGCAACAGAGATGCAAAAAGGGGTAACAGGTATGGAGAAAGTAGCAAGAGGGGTGCAGAAAGAAGCAAGAGAGGTACAGAAAGAGGCAAGAGGGATGCAGAAAGAGGGAAGAGGGGTGCAGAAAGAAGCATGAGTGGTGCAGAAAGAAGCAAGAAAGGTGCAGAAAGAGACAAAAGAAGTGCAGAAAGAAGCAACAGAGGTGCAGAAAGAGGGATGAGGGATGGAAAAAGAGGCAAGAGAAGTGCAGAAAGAAGCAACAGAGATGCAAAAAGGGGAACAGGTGTGGAGAAAGTGGCAAGAGGGGTGCAGAAAGAAGCAAGAAAGGTACAGAAAGAGGCAAGAAGGATGCAGAAAGAGGGAAGAGGGTTGCAGAAAGAAGCACGACTGGTGCAGAAAGAAGCAAGAAAGGTGCAGAAAGAAACAAAAGAAGTGCAGAAAGAAGCAACAGAGGTGCAGAAAGAGACAAGAGGGGAGCAAAAAGAGGGAAGAGGTGTGCAAAAAGAGGCACAAGGGTTGCAGAAAGAAGGGACAGAGGTGCAGAAAGAGGCAAGATAAATGCACAAAGAAGCAACAGAGATGCAGAAAGAGTGAGGGGTGGAGAAAGAGGCAAATGGGGTGCAGAAAGAAGCAAGAGAGGTGCAGAAAGAAACAAAAGAAGTGCAGAAAGAAGCAACAGAGGTGCAGAAAGAGACAAGAGGGGAGCAAAAAGAGGGAAGAGGTGTGCAAAAAGAGGCACAAGGGTTGCAGAAAGAAGGGACAGAGGTGCAGAAAGAGGCAAGAGAACTGCACAAAGAAGCAACAGAGATGCAGAAAGAGTGAGGGGTGGAGAAAGAGGCAAATGGGGTGCAGAAAGAAGCAAGAGAGGTGCAGAAAGAAACAATAGAAGTGCAGAAAGAAGCAACAGAGGTGCAGAAAGAGGCAACAGGGGTGAAGAAAGAGGGAAGAGGGGTGGAGAAATGCAAGGGTTGCAGAAAGAAGTAAGAGAGCTGCAGAAAGAAACAAAAGAAGTTCAGAAAGAAGAAACAGAGGTGCATAAAGAGGCAGTAGGGGTGCAGAAAGAGGCAAGAGGGGTGCAGAAAGAGGCAGGAGGAGTGCAGAAAGAGGGATGAGGGGTGCAGAAAGAGGCACGAGGGGTACAGAAAGAAGCACAAGAGATGCAGAAAGAAGCAAGAGAAATTCATAAAGAAGCAACAGAGATGCAGAAAGGGGGAAGTGGGATAGAGAAAGAGGCTAGAGGGCTACAGAAAGAAACAAGAGAGGTGCAGAAAGAAACAAAAGAAGTGCAAAAAGAAGGAATAGAGGTGCAGAAAGAGGCACGAGAAGTGCAGAAAGAAACAAAAGAAGTGCAGAAAGAAGCAACAGAGGTGCAGAAAGAGGCAACAGGGGTGAAGAAAGAGGGAAGAAGGGTGCAGAAAGAGGCAGGAGAGGTGCAGAAGGAGACAAGAGGACTGCAGAAACAGGCAAAAGAAGTGCGGAAAGAAGCAACAGAGGTGCAGAAAGAGGCAAAAGAAGTGCAGAAAGAAGTAACAGAGGTGCAGAAAGAGGCAACAGAGGTGCAGAAAGAGGGAACAAGGGTGCAGAAAGAGGCAGGAGAGGTGCAGAAGGAGACAAGAGGACTGCAGAAACAGGCAAAAGAAGTGCGGAAAGAAGCAACAGAGGTGCAGAAAGAGGCAAAAGAAGTGCAGAAAGAAGTAACAGAGGTGCAGAAAGAGGCAACAGAGGTGCAGAAAGAGGGAACAAGGGTGCAGAAAGAGGCAAGAGGAGTGCAGAAAGAAGCAACAAAAGTTCAGAAAGAAGCAGGGGAAGTGCAGAAAGAAGCAACAGAGGTGCAGAAAGAGGCACGAGGGGTGCAGAAAGAGGCAAGAGAAGTGCAGAAAGAAGCAACAGAAGTGCAAAAAGAGGGAAGAGGGGTGCTGAAAGAGGCAAGAGGGGTGCAGAAAGAGGCAAGAGGGGTGCAGAAAGAAGCAACAGAGGTGCAGAAAGAGGGAAGGGGGTGCTGAAAGAGGCAAGAGGGGTGCAGAAAGAGGCAAGAGGGGTGCAGAAAGAAGCAGCAGAGGTGCAGAAAGAAGCAAGAGAATTGATGAAAGAGACAAGAGAGTTGCAGAAACAGGCAAAAGAAGTGCAGAAAGAGGCAAGAGAAGTGATAAAACAGACAAGAGAGTTGCAGAAAGAAACAAGAATGGTGCAGAAAAAAGGAAGAGAAGTGCAGAAAGAGGCAAGACAGGTGCAGAAAGAGTCAGGAGAGGTGCAGAAGGAGACAAGAGGACTGCAGTAATAGGCAAGAGAGTTGCAGAAACAGGCAAGAGAGGTACAGAAAAAGTGAACATGGGTGCAGAAAGAGGCAAGAGAGGTGCAGAAAGAGGGAAGAAGGGTGCAGAAAGAGGCAAGAGGAGTGCAGAAAGAAGCAAGAGAAGTGCAGAAAGAAGCAACAGAGGGTCAGAAAGAGGCAAGATGAGTGCAGAAAGAGGGAAGAGGGGTGCAGAAAGAGGCACGAGGGGTGCAGAATGAAGCAAGAGAGGTACAGAAAGAAGCAAGAGAAGTGCATAAAGAAGCAACAGAGATACAGAAAGGGGGAAGTGGGGTGGAGAAAGAAGCAAGAGGGATACAGAAAGAAACAAAAGAGGTTCAGAAATAAACAAAAGAAGTGCAGAAAGAAGTAACAGAGGTGTAGAAAGAGGCAAGAGGGGTGCAGAAAGAAGAAAAAGAGATGTGAAAGAGGCTCGAGGGGGGCATGAAAGAAGCAAGAGGGGTGCAGAAAGAAGCAAGAGGTGTGCAGAAAGAAGCAAGAGATGTGCAGAAAGAAGCAACAGAGGTGCAGAAAGAGGGATGAGGGATGGAAAAAGAGGCAAGAGAAGTGCAGAAAGAAGCAACAGAGATGCAAAAAGGGGGAACAGGGGTGGAGAAAGTGGCAAGAGAGGTGCAGAAAGGAGCAAAAGAGGTACAGAAAGAGGCAAGAGGGATGCAGAAAGAGGAAAGAGGGGTGCAGAGAGAATCATGAGGGGTGCAGAAAGAAGCAAGAAAGTTGCAGAAAGAAACAAAAGAAGTGCAGAAAGAAGCAACAGAGGTGCAGAAAGAGACAAGAGGGGATCAGAAAGAGGGAAGGCGGGTGCAGAAAGAGGCACAAGGGTTGCAGAAAGAAGGGACAGAGGTGCAGAAAGAGGCAAGATAAGTGCAGAAAGAAGCAACAGACATGCAGAAAGGGGGGGTGGGGTGGAGAAAGAGGCAAAAGGGGTGCAGAAAGAAGCAAGAGAGGTGTAGAAAGAAACAAAAGAAGTGCAGAAAGAAGCAACAGAGGTGCAGAAAGAGGCAACAGGGGTGAAGAAAGAGGGAAGAGGGGTGGAGAGAAGAGGCAAGGGGTGCAGAAAGAAGCAAGAGAGCTGCAGAAAGAAACAAAAGAAGTGCAGAAAGAAGGAACAGAGGTGCAGAAAGAGGCAGTAGGGGTGCAGAAAGAGGCAAGAGGGGTGCAGAAAGAGGCAGGAGGAGTGCAGAAAGAGGGATGAGGGGTGCAGAAAGAGGCACGAGGGGTACAGAAAGAAGCATGAGAGATGCAGAAAGAAGCAAGAGAAATGCATAAAGAAGCAACAGAGATGCAGAAAGGGGAAAGTAGGGTGGAGAAAGAGGCTAGGGGATACAAAAAGAAACAAGAGCGGTGCAGAAAGAAACAAAAGAAGTGCAAAAAGAAGGAACCGAGGTGCAGAAGGAGGCAAGAGAAGTGCAGAAAGAAGCAACAGAGATGGAGAAAGGGGGAGGAGGGTTGGAGAAGGAGGCAAGAAGGGTGCAGAAAGAAGCAAGAGAGTTGCAGAAAGAAACAAAAGAAGTGCAGAAAGAAGCAGCAGAGGTACAGAAAGAGGCAAGAGGAGTGCAGAACGAGGGAAGCCCGGTGCAGAAAGAGAGAAGAGGAGAGCAGAAATAGAGAAGAGGGGTGCAGAAAGAGACACAAGGGTTGCAGAAAGAAGGGACAGAGGTGCAGAAAGAAGCAAGAGAAGTGCAGAAAGAAGCAACAGAGGTGCAGAAAGAGGATGAGGGGCAGAAAAAGAGGCAAGAGAATTGCAGAAAGAAGCAACAGAGATGCAAAAAGGGGGAACAGGGGTGGAGAAAGTGGTGAGAAGGGTGCAGAAAGAAGCAAGAGAGGTGCAGAAAGGAACAAAAGAAGAGCAGAAAGAAGGAACAGGGGTGCAGAAAGAGGCAAGAGGGGTGCAGAAAGAAGGAAGAGGGGTGCAGAAATAAGCACGCAGTGATGCAGAAAGAAGCAAGAGAGGTGCAGAAAGAAGCAAGAGTAGTGCAGAAAGATGAAACAGAGGTGTAGAAAGAGGCAAGAGGGGTGAAAAAAGAGGGAAGATGGGTGCAGAAAGAGGCATAGAGTGGTGCAGAAAGAAGCAAGAGTTGTGCAGAAAGAAACAAAAGAAGTGCAGAAAGAAGGAACAGAGGTGCAGAAAGAGGCAACATGGGTGAGGAAAGAGGTAAGAGGGGGTGGAGAAAGAGGCACGGGGTGCAGAAAGAAGCAAGAGAGCTGCAGAAAGAAACAAAAGAAGTGCAGAAAGAAGGAATAGAGGTGCTGAAAGAGGCAAGAGGGGTGCAAAAAGAGGGAAAAGGGGTGCAGAAAGAGGCACGAGGGGTGCAAAAAGAGGGAAAAGGGGTGCAGAAAGAGGCAAGAAGGGTGCAGAAAGAAGCAAGAGAGTTGCAGAAAGAAACAAAAGAAGTGCAGAAAGAAGCAGCAGAGGTACAGAAAGAGGCAAGAGGAGTGCAGAACGAGGGAAGCCCGGTGCAGAAAGAGAGAAGAGGAGAGCAGAAATAGAGAAGAGGGGTGCAGAAAGAGACACAAGGGTTGCAGAAAGAAGGGACAGAGGTGCAGAAAGAAGCAAGAGAAGTGCAGAAAGAAGCAACAGAGGTGCAGAAAGAGGGATGAGGGGCAGAAAAAGAGGCAAGAGAATTGCAGAAAGAAGCAACAGAGATGCAAAAAGGGGGAACAGGGGTGGAGAAAGTGGTGAGAAGGGTGCAGAAAGAAGCAAGAGAGGTGCAGAAAGGAACAAAAGAAGAGCAGAAAGAAGGAACAGGGGTGCAGAAAGAGGCAAGAGGGGTGCAGAAAGAAGGAAGAGGGGTGCAGAAATAAGCACGAGTGATGCAGAAAGAAGCAAGAGAGGTGCAGAAAGAAGCAAGAGTAGTGCAGAAAGATGAAACAGAGGTGTAGAAAGAGGCAAGAGGGGTGAAAAAAGAGGGAAGATGGGTGCAGAAAGAGGCATGAGTGGTGCAGAAAGAAGCAAGAGTTGTGCAGAAAGAAACAAAAGAAGTGCAGAAAGAAGGAACAGAGGTGCAGAAAGAGGCAACATGGGTGAAGAAAGAGGTAAGAGGGGGTGGAGAAAGAGGCACGGGGGTGCAGAAAGAAGCAAGAGAGCTGCAGAAAGAAACAAAAGAAGTGCAGAAAGAAGGAATAGAGGTGCTGAAAGAGGCAAGAGGGGTGCAAAAAGAGGGAAAAGGGGTGCAGAAAGAGGCACGAGGGGTGCAGAAAGAAGCAAGAGATGTGCAGAAAGAAACAAAAGAAGTGCAGAAAGAAGGAACAGAGGTGCAGAAAGAGGCAACTTGGGTGAAGAAAGAGGGATGAGGGGTGGAGAAAGAGGCAAGGGGGTACAGAAAGAATAAAGGGAGCTACAGAAAGAAACAAAAGAAGTGCAGAAAGAAGGAACAGAGGTGCAGAAAGAGGTAAGAGGGGTACAAAAAGAGGCAAAAGGGGTGCAGAAAGAAGCAAAAGGTACAGAAAGAAACAAAATAAGTACAGAAAGAAGGAACAGAGGTGCAGAAAGAGGCAAGAGGGGTGCAGAAAGAAACAAAAGAATTGCAGAAAGAAGCAACTGAGGTGCACAAAGAGGCAAGAGGAGTGCAGAAAGAGGGAAGAGGGGTGCAGAAAGAGGCACGAGGGGTGCAGAAAGAAGCAAGAGAAGTGCAGAAAGAAGCAACAGAGATGCAGAAAGGGGGAAGTTGGGTGGAGAAAGAGGCAAGTGGGATACAGAAAGAAACAAGAGAGGTGCAGAAAGAAACAAAAGAAGTGCAGAAAGAAGGAACAGAGGTGCAGAAAGAGGCAAGAGGGGTGCAGAAAGAGGGAAGAAGGTTGTGAAAGAGGCACGAGGGGTGCAGAAAGAAGCCAGAGGGATGCATAAAGAAGCAAGAGAAGTGAAGAAACAAGCAACAGAGGTGCAGAAAGAGGGATGAGTGGTGAAAAAAGAGGCAAGAGAAGTGCAGAAAGTAGCAACAGAGATGCAAAAAGGGGGAACAGGAGTGGAGAAAGTAGCAAGGGGGTGCAGAAAAAGCAAGAGAGGTGCAGAAAGAAACAAGAGGGATGTAGAAAGATAGAAGAGAGGGGTGCAGAAAGAAGCACGAGGGGTGCAGAAAGAAGCAAGAAAGGTGCAGAAAGAAGCAACAGAGGTGCAGAAAGGGGGAGGAGGGGTGGAGAAAGAGGCAAGAGGGGTGCAGAAAGAAGCAAGAGAGGTGCAGAAAGAAACAAAAGACGTGCAAAAAGAAGCAAGAGAGGTGCAGAAAGAGGCAACAGGGGAGAAGAAAGAGGGAGGAGGGTTGGAGAAAGAGGCAAGGGGGTGCAGAAAGAACGAAAAAAGATGCATAAAGAAACAAAAGAAGTGCAGAAAGAAGGAACAGAGGTGCAGAAACAGGCAGTAGGGGTGCGGATAGAGGGAAGAGGGGTGCAGAAAGAGGCAAGAGGGGTGCAGAAAGAAGTGAGAGGTGCAGAAAGAAAAAAAAGAAGTGCAGAAAGAAGCAACAGAGGTGTAGAAAGAAGCAAGAGAAGAGATGAAAGAGACAAGAGAGTTGCAGAAAGAAGCAAGAGAGGTGCATATAAAAGCAAAAGATGTGCAGAAAGAGGCACGTGAGGTGAAGAAAGAGTCAAGAGAAGTGCTGAAACAGACAAGAGAGGTGCAGAAAGAGGCAAGTGACCTGCAGAAACAGGCAAGAGGGGAGCAGAAAGAGGCAAGAGAAGTGCAGAAAGAATCAATAGAGGTGCAGAAGGAGGCAAGAAAAATGCAGAAAGAGGCAAGAGAGGTGCAGAAAGAGGAAAGAGGGGTACAGAAAGAGTCAAGAGGGGTGCAGAAAGAAGCAAGAGGAGTGCAGAAAGAAGCAAGAGAAGTGCAAAAAGAACCAACGGAGGTGCAGAAGGAGTCAAGAGGGGTACAGAAAGAGGCAAGAGGAGTGCAGAAAGAGGCAAGAGAGTTGCAGAAACAGCCAAAAGAGGTGCAGAAAGAGGGATCAGGGGTGCACACAGAGGCAAGAGAGGTGCAGAAAGAGGGAAGAGGGGTGCAGAAAGAGGCAAGAGGGGTGCAGAAATTTGCAAAAGAGGAGCAGAAAGAAGCAAGAACAGTGCAGAAAGAATCAACAGAGGTACAGAAACAGGCAAGAGGGGTGCAGAAACAGACAGAAGAGGTGCAGAAAGAAGGGACAGGGATGCAGAAAAAGGCAAGACAGGTACAGAAAGAGGGAAGAGGAGTGCCAAAAGGGGCAAGAGGGGTGAAGAAAGTGAGGTGCAGAAAGAGGCAACACAGGCGTAGAAAGAAGCAAGAGAGGTGCAGAAACAGGCAAGAGAAGTGCAGAAAGAGGCAAGAGAAATGCTGAAAAAAGCAAGAGAGGTGTAGAAAGAAGCAAGAGAGGTGCAGAAAAAAGCAAGAGAAGTGCAGAAAGAGGTACGTGATGTGCAGAAATAGGCAGGAGAAGTGCAGAAAGAGGCAAGAGAAGTGCAGAAGGAGGCAGGTAAGGTGCAGAAACAGGCAAAAGGGGTACGGCAATAGCCAAGAAAAGTGCTGAAAGAAGCAAAAGAGGTGCAGAAGGAGGTAAGAGTACTGCAGAAAGAGGCAAGAGAGTTGCAGAAACAGGTGAGAGAGGTGCAGAAAGAGGAAAGAAGGGTGCCGAAAGAAGCAACAGATGTGCAGAAAGAGGCAAGAGAACTGCAGAAAGAGGCAAGAGAGTTGCAGAAACAGGCAAAAGAGGTGCAGAAAGAGGAAACAGGGGTGCAGACAGAGGCAAGAGAGGTGCAGAAAGAAGCAATAGAGGTGCACAAAGAAGCAATAGAGGTGCAGAAAGAATCAAGAGAAGTGCAGAAAGAAGCAACAGTTGTGCAGAAAGAGGCAAGAGGGATGCAGAAAGAGGCAAAAGGGGTTCAGAAAGAAACAAAAGAAGTACAGAAAGAAGGAACAGAGGTGCAGAAAGAGGCAAGAGGGGTGCAGAAAGAAACAAAAGAAGTGCAGAAAGAAGCAACAGAGGTGCAGAAAGAGGCAAGAGGAGTGCAGAAAGAGGGAAGAGGCGTGCAGAAAGAGGCACGAGGGGTGCAGAAAGAAGCAAGAGAGGTGCAGAAAGAAGCAAGAGAAGTGCATGAAGAAGCAACAGAGATGCAGAAAGGAGGAAGTGGGGTGGAGTAAGAGGCAAGAGGGATACAGAAAGAAACAAGAGAGGTTCAGAAAGAAACATAAGAAGTGCAGAAAGAAGGAACAGAGGTGCAGAAAGAAGCAAGAGGGGTGCAGAAAGAGGGAAGAGGGGTGTGAAAGAGGCACAAGGGGTGCAGAAAGAATCAAGAGGGGTGCAGAATGAAGCAAGAGAGGTGCAGAAAGAAACAAAAGAAGTGCAGAAAGAAGGAACAGCGGTGCAGAAAGAGGCAAGAGGACTGCAAAAAGAGAGAAGAGGTGTGCAAAAGAGGCATGAGGGGTACAGAAAGAAGCAAGAGAGGTACAGAAAGAAACAAAATAAGTGCAGAAAGAAGCAACAGAGGTGCAGAAAGAGACAAGAGGGGAGAAGAAAGAGGGAAGAGGGGTGCAGAAAGAGACACAAGGGTTGCAGAAAAAAGGGACAGAGTTGCAGAAAGAAGCAAGAGAAGTGCAGAAAGAAGCAACAGAGGTGCATAAAGAGGGATGAGGGGTGGAGAAAGAGGCAAGACAAGTGCAGAAAGTAGCAACAGAGATGCAAAAAGGGGTAACAGGGGTGGAGAAAGTGGCAAGAGGGGTGCAGAAAGAAGCAAGAGAGGTGCAGAAAGAAACAAAAGAAGACCAGAAAGAATGAACAGAGGTGCAGAAGGAGGCAAGAGGGGTGCAGAAAGAGGGAAGAGGGGTGCAGAAAGGAGCATGAGTGGTGCAGAAAGAAGCAAGAGAGGTGCAGAAAGAAGCAACAGAAGTGCAGAAAGAAGCAAGAGGAGTGCAAAAAGAGGGAAGAGGGGTGCAGAAAGAGGCAAGAACGGTGCAGAAAGAAGCAAGTGATGTGCAAAAAGAAACAAAAGAAGTGCAGAAAGAAGGAAAAGAGGTGCAGAAAGAGGCAACAGGGGTGAAGAAAGAGGGAAGAGGGGTGCAGGAAGTGGCAAGAGAGGTGCAGAAAGTAACAAAAGAAGTGCAGAAAGAAAGAACACAGGTGCAGAAAGAGGCAAGAGTACTGCAGAAAGAGAAGCGGGGTGCAGAAAGAGACACACGGGGTGCAGAAAGAAGCAAGAGAGGTACAGAAAAAGGCAAGATAAGTGCAGAAAGAAGCAACAGAGATGCAGAAAGATGGAAGAGGGGTGGAGAAAGAGGCAAGAGAAGTACAGAAAGAAGCAACAGACATGCAGAAAGAGGCAGGAGGGGTGCAGAAAGAGGGAAGAGGGGTGCACAAAGAAGCAAGTGAGGTGCAGAAAGAGGCAACAGATGTGCAGGAAGAGGCAAAAGAGGTGCAGAAAGTAGAAGAGATGTGCAGAAAGAGGCAGGAGAAGTGCAGAAAAAGAAAGAAAGGTGCAGAAAGAAGCAACAGAAATGCAGAAAGAGGCAAGAGAGGCGCAGAAAGAAGCAAGAGTGGCTTGCACACCATTAGTACCAATTTAACATCCACATTTAGCAATAAGTAACAGGTGACCATTCTAGGTTTACAAAGGACCTTCCACCATGCTGTAACACTTGTCGCTACATTTTTGGTAACGTTTGAGCCGTTTGAGCTAGAAACAAGGCTTTTTTTGTTCAAATCTGCAGATTAGGCATGATAGATTATGTGGCTAATGCGGAAAATGTATAATTGTGCGAAAGTTCGTGAGGCCAAACAGTCGCATAATTTCAGTGGCCCTGCTCATACCTCTGACTAGGTCCTGAAGTGCTCCTCAGTGATTCCTTCTTTTTGTCTCATTGAGTTCATAGTTTAGCTTCTATAAAAACGAGGAAGTCTAAACCTGAGGTTACCACTCCACAACACAGACTACCATACCACATAATTACTCTCCATAACACATAATCCCACTCTACATAATTCCTATACACTAAATACCACATACTTTCTATCCACATCATTTCACTGCACAATATACCACATAATTCCACTACACACAACGTACATCCACTCCACTCCAAAAAACATTAGTGAAAAATTTTACATTTACAACGCCAATAGCTCTAACTCTTGCAAATGCGAGACCTAATAAATTACAAATGCTTCTTTAACTGGTAGTCACGTTTGCAGAGTAGTGAAGAAAGGGGGCTAGGCCTCCAACCAGCGCTCAGGAATTCTGCTGCGTAGGACTTACAGGAGGTACCAGGAGGGTTTCTTGTCCCTCAGGAGTAAAGTGGACTTCATCCCCCAACCAGTACTCTGTCAGGAGGTGTGTTTTCAGAGTGGTGGAGAAAGGGGGGGTGGCCTCCGAAGACCTATTAGCAATCCCACTGTGTGGGACTTAGTGGAGGTAACAGGAGCGGTAGTTGACCCCCAAGGACAACCTTGGGGGCCAACTACCTCTCCTATTACCTCCAGTAAGTCCCACACAGCAGCATTGCTAAGTTCTCATATCAGGCCATGCCCCCTTTCCCAACCACTCTGCAAACGCGCTCCCTGGTGCGCTCTTGGATGGGGATTAAAGTCCACTTCGCTGCTGGTGGTCCTTAGGGGCCAACTAGCCTACCTGATACCTCCAGTGTGCCCCAGATAGTGGGATTGCTGATAGGTGGGCACAGGCCACGCCACCTTTGTCCACCACTCTGCAAATGTCTGGCATGCTCTTGGTTGGGGGATGAAGTCCCCTTGCCTCCTGAGGGTCCCTGGGGTCCACCTAGCCCACCAGGTACCTCCAGTAAGCCCCACACAGCTGGATTGCTGAGAGTGGTCCGAGGCCATGCCCCCTTTTTACACCACTCTGCAAATGCTCATCCTGGCGCACTCCTGCTCTGGGGATGAAGTCCACTTCAGTCCTGAGGTCCTCAGGACACAAGAGGACCTCATCGCCCCACCAGCAGTGTGCCAAGAGGTGCGTTTGCAGAGTGGTGTAAAAAGGGGCGTGGCGTTGGACCACCTCTCAGCAATCCCACTGTGTGGGGATTACTGGAGGTATCTGGTGGTCTAGTTGGCCCCTAAGGACCCTTAGGATTGAAGGGGACTTATTCCCCAATTCAGAACGTGCCAGGAGGAACGTTTGCACAGTGATGCAGGGAGGGGGCGGGGCCTCTAGCGAGATGCTGGCTTTTTTTTATTCGCTTTTTTGGAAGGGGGCTGTGTGGCCCCCCCTTCCCTTAATTATTTTTGGGCCCCAGGGACCCCATCCCCTGGGGCCTGGCCTCATTTAAAAAAAATAAAAATCCCGGGAGGGGGGCCGCGTGGCCCCCATCCCCTGAGCCACTTCTGGCCCTGGGTACCCCATCCCCCGTTGGGGACCGCTAATGCCCCCGCAGTCCCAGCAGGCTCCCCGCCTCTTGCGGGAGCTGGCATTGCTTTTGGACAAGGGGAGCTGCTAACATTCAGCTCCCCTTGTCCAAAAGCAATACTGCTTTGCTTCATGGAAGCGAGAGCAGGTTTCCTGCTCTCGCTTCCATGAAGCAAAGTAGAAGTTTGCAATGACGGCTCCCGCCCTGCCATTGCAAACTGCAATGTCCCGGGGGTGGGCACCCCGGGACATTGCCGGAGCCGGCCCTGGGGGGTGGCGGTCCCCAGGGCCATAGAAGTCTCCAGGAGGGGGGCCGTGCGGCCGCCCTCCCATCAGTATAAAAGCCCCGGGGAGGTGGTGCTCCTCGGGGGTCTGCAACGGACCCCCGCATTATCTTATTTAGTGCCCCAGGGAGGTGGTGGTCCATCAGGCAGTGTGGGGGGCATGATCCCCCCCACACATATTTTTTCTATTATTGAAGCCCCGGGGATGTGGCAGTCCCCGGGGCTTGGGGGGCCCATGAGGCCCCCGCACATTATTACTAAATGCCCTGGGGAGTTGGTAGTCCCTGGGGCAGTGGGGGGGGAAGGAGCCCCCCCACACATAATTGACATGAGCCCCGGGGAGGTGGTGGTCCCTGGGGCTGCGGGGGGGCCATGTGCCCCCACACATTATTATTAAATGTGCCACGGAGGTGGCGGTCACCGGGGAAGCGTGGGGGGGCAGGAGCCCCACCACGCATAATTGACACGAGCCCCGGGGAGGTGACGGTCCCCGGGGCTGCGGGGGGGCTGTGTGCCCCCCGAACATTCATAACAAAGCCCCAGGAAGGTAGCGGTCTCTGGGGCTGCGGGGGCCCCCGCGGCCCCCACATACCAATAATAAATTGCCCCGGGACCTGGCCCACCCGGGGGCTTAAGGAAAACAAAGTGCGGGAGCCCGCTCTTTTTTATTTTTTTTATTTTTTTGGTCCGGATTCGCGCACCCAGCATGAATTCATCTGAAAATATTTTTTAAAAATGCTTTTTTTGGACCTGGGGGAGCCCTGTGGGAGCCCCTGAGCAGGCAGAGGGGGTCAGGGTGTTTCTACCCTGCCCCCTTGTCTTGTTTTTTAATCCTTTTTTTTTAATGTTTTCCTGGTTTGAAGTGTTGACAGCCAATCAGAATGAAGCTCGTGCTCTGGAGGGTTCGCGAATCCTCCTCGGCCCTCAGATATCGATATTTTTATTTTTTTATTTTCTCAGGAACTACTGAACGGATTTACACCATTTAAAAAAAAAGGTTGCTTTCTGAACCAAGAGCTACCTTTTTGCCAAATTTGGAGTAATTCCATTCAGCAGTTCAGGGTGTAGCCGTGTGTAATGTTCCTATAGAAATTAACGTGGAGAAAACGCGGTTTGGGACCCCCCTTTTTTCTCGGCCCCCGCTTGACGAATCACCCCGAACCTTTCAAGACAGGAGCTGACCTGAGTGAACCATTCGTTTTGAAAATTTCGCGAAGATGTGTCAAACGGCGCCAAAGATATTGGCAAAAGAAAAAACGCTTTTTGAATAGAAACAAGGTCCTAACTATAACTACCTACTGGCGACCGCCAGTAGGTTATATATATATATATATATCAAAAAACGCATATTGGAACACATCAGAGCCACCACAAAGAATGACCGGTCCAACGCATTTGCTAAACATATGGAGAAAATGCATGAAAGCAAATGGGAATTACTCAAGTTCTATGCGATTGAACAAGTCCCAAATCTGGAAAGAGGGGGTAATCGTGAGAGATTACTAAGGCAAAAGGAATCAAAACACATTGTAACTTTTCGCACTTTAACACCTTTGGGATTGAATCAAGACGAGGAATTATATGTACATCTTTAAAATATTTATACCAAGGCTTGATCAGAAACCTTCAAGACATACCAATTGGTTTCCAAAAACTGTAATGCTCACTAGAGAGAAATGATAAATTGGAGAAATAAAAAGAAAAAATATGGACAATATCGGCGTGATGGATAAGCCAAAAAGAATATTGGAACCCCCAAAAAAAGAACTACTCTATAATAAAAATGAAAATAATACTTGAAGGTTTTGTATAAATATAAATATAAGAAAGAGACGTACGTAATAAAATTGTACGGACACTCACTAGGGAGAAAAGACTGAAGAACAATTAAGCGCGATGGAAAAAATGGAAAAAAGCAATTGCATACAGAACTATTCCTTTGCCTCAAAATCTCTTTAGAAAAATCGAAACAATTGTTTACAAATGTTATTTTAAATTATTGCACTGTTTTGCACATATACTTGCACTTAATAATATTTGCACTAATAAGCACTGAAGCACTTTAAACTAATTGTTCGTCTTTTTAACACAAATATATAAAAAATCGCAAATAATTTATAAAAAGTAATGCACTGCACTACAAATACCATGATGCTATGCGAGAGAGGAAACAGAAAATGTTTTATGAAATAGAAATAAATGATGCCTGTTTGTCCTTGAGTGAGAAAAACATATCCCGTGATCAAGGTTCGAGGCTCGAACCGAAACGCGTTGGGCATAACTACTGCCACTTTCACGAAATAAAAAATTGAATTAATGGACCCCAAGTGAGTGCGTTCTTCTAAATAACTTCTGGTGACAGAGGTACCTTGCTGCGATATATATATATATATATATATATATATATATATATATATATATATATATATATATCGAGAACCACAATCCTGATGCTGAATCCTCATAAACACGGGAAATCAGGTACGGACCACCAAATAACTTAAATAATGCTGTGCTTTATTGTGTTTATCAGCAGCATGACGCGTTTCGACCGAGTTTCCCGGTCTTGACACATATATTATATATATATATGTGTGTGTAGCCAAGAAACCCCTAGGGAAGAAACATAGAAATATCCCCCTCACCTGATGGTTGAGAGCGAAGGAACCCATCTCTGCTTCGAGGATGACACCCCGCAAGGGATGTCAGACTGCTGCGTGTCGAAGATTCAACATGCAGGACCCCGTGTCAGCTTGGAAGGAATTCTCCTCTAATTTGCAGACTGGGAATAAGGGTCTTATATACTAGAGTGGTCACTCCAGGGTTTCTTCTAGAATCGATATATTTTGAAAACAGTCATAAATGTTTTCAAAACAATCATAAATGTTTTTCTAAACAAATGCGATCATGCACAGCTGGCTGTTGGCCAAAGATTAAAAAAGTGGTGACCCTTATACAGAATAATTATACCGTGCCTGAGGACGTGTTTATGTCCGTCAGGTACAGGATTATGATAGAGTACTGAGAGCCTGGTGTCGAAGAGACAGGAGCAAGCTACTAGGTAAAAGGTCACCTGTTTAGAATGGTTATTGTAGTGTGGATGGGACAAATGTATGTAAAAAGGTGTATACCTGACAGGACTACCCTAAAGGACATGCCACACCAGAGTGTGACAAAGCATGGTAAATTCATGCTAACTATATCGTTTTGCAGTTTTAAGGGCTATTTTGGCTGTACGAATTGCAAATCATGTCTGAAATGTGGGAATTCTTTCAGGAGACCATGTGAAATATGTTAAATGATGATTGACTCTTAGGTTGAGAGCACAGCTCCCCAGTCTATATGTAAATGATATGCCCATGGCTTCCATCTGCGTCTTGTGCATTAATGTGCACCACAACAGGCATTGCCCAACACAACACTCTGGTCATGTATAAATAAGTCACCAGCAGTATTACGTATAGGATAATGGGAGAAAAGAAAGCGACTTTGGGTGCTCTATTAGAGTTTTTTTCAAAGCACCAATAGTTATCCACACACAATGTTTAGCTAAAAAAATCTCGTTGTGCTGTTGGCTTCATTAGATTATACATGGCCTGGTATTTGGGTCTCTGATCCCTCTTCTTTTTCAGGGCCCGAGGCTTGGTCTGTTCTAAGGGAGAAGCACAGCACTGGCATGAAGTAGATGGAGGGGATGCTCCATTCCCTATTGCTTGGTCCTGTTTCAAAAGAGACAGGACCTGTTCAAGGCATGTTTGCTGATATGGACCACCTGACAGATGAACTCCATGAGAAGGATATGGGACTAGGCAAAGGTACATGTAAGTAGGTGGACGTGTGTGTCCTCTGAAATTTTCACCTTGATGCCACACATGATCCAGCTTGTAAAACCAATCTACCCTATTTGTAGGGTTGTATTGCAAATGTTTACATGCTATAGGGGTATTTAGTGGTTTTGAGTAGCAGAAAAAGGCTGAATTCAAGACTGTCTGTCATGCCTGATGTGTCTTTTTGTGAACTGAAAATAGAACTATTGTAAGTCATCTTTGATGTTGGTTTCCGGTTGGATAAAGGGGTAAGTTGGCATATTGGCCTCTCCCTACTTGTTTGACAAAAGGGTTGTTCACATCTGTTGGTTAATTTGTTGGGAGTGAGGTAGTTTGGCTTAATCATGAGTTTCCCTTCCAAGTACCTGATTTATGGCATTAGTGTTCTTTGAGTTTATTCTAGAGAAAAGTAAAAATTAGGCATATTTTTGCAATGCTTGACCAGATGTACCTTCAACAAAAATGTTTCTTGACGCATGACGATGTATGTGTAAATGAAAGGTAGCTGCTGCTTTATAACTCATTCCATCTTGGTGTGCTTCCTGTGCCACACATGCATGCCTGCCTGCACAGACTACAGCAACAGATGTAAAGATTAATAAATAATCATCAACATTTCTTGAGCATCTGTGATAAAGCCACAGGCAAAGTGTGGCCCCTGCTTTTTAAACAGGTGGCAGTTTGAAGAGTGATTGAGGCTGAACACTACTGGGCTGGAACGATAAGTGTTCTTCAGGGCAGCAGACCATCTTCATAACAGTGCATTTTGGTTTCTAACACTTCTAGCTCAGTTGACATCCGAATATATAGACTGCAAAGAAAACCTGTATACTAGTATATCTTACAGCTGCACTTGAATAGATTTCAGACTGTCAGGAACATTGTTCAGATAATATTCAGGCAAAAATAAACAAGGAAAGGAGGATAAATATACAGCACATTAGATGTCATGCCTTCAAGGCGGCATACTGCTTTATATGGTGTGTTGAATGGTAGCTATGTAAATGTGCAGTACTAGTTGACGGTGAGAAACTAAAGGTACACACAGTGGGCCTGACCCACAAATGTACAAGTTTGTAGAAGTTAACATATTTTTGCTATTCACACACTATGGGGCATATTTACAAGCCCCTATCGCCAAAGGACATTTTTACGACGTTCCTGTGGTGATAGGGGCTTTGCCTTATTTACAAGGCAGCGTTAAGCCACTTAACGTGGCTTAAAGCTGCCTTGTAAATAAGGCCCCCTTTCACGCTATGCTTAGCGTGAAAGGGGAGGACAATGGGTGTTACTGTGGGTGTACCACCGCAACACCCATTGATTCTGTCACTGCCCCCAATTTACAAGGGAAGCGTTAATAGGAGGCAGCGCCAGAATTAAGACCATGGAAAACCTGATCTTACCCTGGCACAAAGGGGAGAAATGTTTCATTTCTCCTCGTTTTTGCTGTTTCCATGTGTGCTGCGTTGTGCAGCACACATGAAAACAGCAAAAGGCAAATGGTTGTTTATGTACAGGAAGGTCCCCCTTCCTGCACATAAACAATAATTTGTTTTAAATGCAATTTTGCAACTTCTATGTGTGCTGCATTAAGCAGCACACATAGAAGATACAAAACAGCATTTAAAGATTGTTGATGTGCAGGATGGGGGACCTTCCTGCACATAAACAATTTTCCCCTGCACGCCCTTTCACTATGGTGCAAGGGTGCCTGCATTGGCACTAGGCTGCTAAGTGTAGCACCAGCGCAGGGGGAAACGCAGGGCAGCACCATATTGCGCTTCTGAAGTGGCGGAGTGAGGCATTAAGCCAGGAAGGCTAACGTCTAACTCTGCCACTTCCCTTGTAAATATGCCCCTATGTTTGTAATTTTATGAGAAGTATCATTATGACTGCGAAGTCTCTGCAGTCAGGGAGGGGAGTCCGCACTCGGGGAGGAAAGTCCATTCTCAGGTCAGAGGATTCTGCATGGCAGAGAAGGTGAGAACTACACATAGCAAGCTAACTAGAAAGTACAAACAAACATAAAAGCTGGCCACAACCAAGCCTTAGTTTCTTCACACCTCACCTTGCTACCTGGCTGCTACCTTGCCGTTATTCTTCAACAATGCTGCTTGTGTTGAGAAGAAAGAGAATTCTTTCAGTGGAGATGACCGAGACAATCATTTCATTTGTATGGCTACTACAAAAAACTTCATGGGCTGCCCCTATATATTCTAAGTGCCACACAGAAGGCTCGTCCATATAGCAACAGTTGGGTGATGGGTTGAATGATTTAGGGGAGGATGTCCGGACAGAATGTGATATCAAAATAAGTGTGGCAGGGTGAGAGGAACAGGAGAAGGAGAAGTTCACCTGGATAGACTTGGCTAGTGCTCTTCCTGGGAGACAAACTGGACCCCTGGATATTTTCTTGTAACTTTGTAGTATTCTATTTTAAGTGTCCACATACAGACAGAGTGAATCCTTCTACTGGTGCAGAAGTACATGCATCTGCAGGACTCGACGTTAAGGCCCACAACAGCCAGCAAGAACTGGAAAGTACAAATGCTAGCAAGTGTTTCTCATGTAGTCCTAAAGTTGTACTCATTCATTATTTGTCATGTCCATTACATGGTTTTGAACATGTGTTACCAGTATATATATATATATATATATATATATATATATATATATATATATATATATATATATATATATATATATATATATATATATATATATATAACATGTTGAATGTCTTATTTAATTAGAAATGCACTTCAATTCTTTTAGGTCCGGTGATGTTGGCCCAGCCACCATCTCAGACAATGGTGAATCCTGCTCCTTGTAATGAGATCACAACTGGTCAGGCACCACACAGTTGGGGGATGGTAGACACTGGTAAGTTCCCATAACTATTATTTCACAAATGACTAATGTTCTGATTTAATGTTTGACATGTTAGCAGTATGTGTTTTGAGACACATCCCTATTGCCACCAAGCTCAATATGCACAATAATGGTTTAAAAGATTTGAACCCTTTTTATCATGTTCTCCAATGTAAGTTTGTGACCTAATGTTTCAACTATGATTTTTATTCTGTTTTCAAAATAATTAATATTGTGTTTTCTAAAGAGGAGTTGCTCAAACAGTATCTTCTATTAACACACACTTAGTTTAACACTTACACTTAAAAAAGCTGAAACTTTTAACGGAAATTTCACCACATAATAATATAGAAACGTGCAAAATGCTAAACCTGAAAATGCATAATAAATTAAACATTTGAGAAATGTGCCTTTATTTAATGTGCAAATGTGAAAAAGTTCTGTTTATTTCTGCAGAAAGCTTTCTGCTATCGCTCTCTACTTGCTAGGCCGCACTATTCATTTATTCTGCTCTATCTCTTTAAGAAAATAAATGCTTTTCATAAAATAGTGATTGAACGTTATAATCGAACTCTAGGAATTGACCTTTGTGAAATGTGCTGTGTCTTGGAAAAAGTATTCCTTCTTCCCTCACACCATATGACTTGACTGTACTTAAATTGTTTTCTTTGCCACAGACATAATGAACAAGTGTATTAATGAACAGAAAATGCTTGCTGTAGCTTACATTTCATGATTTAACCAGGACATAACAGAATTTGAATGTTTCATTTCATAGAACAGCTCATTGTTATACTGTGAGAAACCAGACAGCTGACAGAATAGGCTTGCGAAATGTTCTCATGAGAATCTTTTTAGATGTAACTTTTTGTAATAAGTTGTAGCCATTTCTAACTGACTTCATGCTGGTGTGGACGTTCACAGTGGGAATTGACGGTAAAGTTGGTGGGCCATCGGAAGACCTCTCACCGTTGGACGATGATGATGACATTCACCTGATTTGCAACATGTTTGGCTGCTTTCTATATTGTATGTGTTCCTAGATAGAGAGACTCAAGACTCTTTCCATGCATCCATACTTTGCCATATCCCTTGGCACTTTGCTGTGTTAGCTCGACTTGCCTTAAGCTACTGCTTACGGTGATTTCTTTGTTTTCCTTATGTTTTGTGAGGAGAGCTTCTATTTTATGCTGGTCATAGCTACTGCTGTGATTCCTTCCTTGTTTCTCTTTTAGGCAGTTGCTACTAGAACTTTCAGGAGAACTCGGCTGAGTCTCCAGAACAACCCTTTATGGAAAGTTCGTTCTTCCTCATAGTTATCTGAATCCGCTCCAAAATCTATTTGTTCTTTTCCATACAGAACTCTTTTTGGGTTCTTGCTAGGATAGATTTGGTCCTTCAGTTTAGTATAAGGATGATACTTTGACTGAAACACACTTTTTATTTCTCTATGCTTGCTCTAACTAATCTTTTTCTTATTATTTCTGTAATGGATTTGACACTAAAACAAAATACTGACTAATCTACTAAATGAGAGAATACACTTTTAAAACTTCAACAACTCTCTTTTTATTGACTGAACATCAAATGTGATTATCAATATATTTTGATGTGTAAAGCTCCATTCAAAAACAGTGGCAAAGATTCATTGGCCGAAAAAGGTGCTGAACTTCTAGATTCCTTAAGTAAGTTTTAAGGTTGCATCTTCTGTGGAAATTTCTGAGAAATTCCTAGGCTAGCAAATCTGGTAGCAGAGGATATGTTTTACACCCTGAATGGGGCTATAAAATAGTACCCATATGACAATTATAAAATTGCAGACTCCTGACTCCAATGCCCAGAACGTGAAGATCTGGTAAAGTAGTAATCGAAGGCAGTGCTGTTTGGAGGTGTGAGTGCTAATAGGGCAAATGTGTTGCGGCTGTGTATTTTCTCTTGCTCTGATGAATGTTGATTAGAATGAGTGTGTGAGGCACAATAGTTTAACAAGTGGTTGAAAAAGGTGTTTGAAGATTCCAGACTCATTGTAGTCAAAAGATCTCTCGATAAAATAATAATTCAGTCAGTTAAAATTCTTTATTCGGCTCTTCTGAGCCATAAAAGTCACATAATTAAAAGGAATACACAATAATGAATGCATAATTAGAAAGTCAAAAAGGTGTTATTAAAATAGATTAGGAAGCCTTCAAAAAATAACATGCATTCATTAAATAATATAAAAGCAGCAAAATACAATAAACATTTCAATAATTTGATCATAATCTCAAAGAATTTAAGAAGTAGTTCATGACAGCAGAAATGACAGTTTCATTTCCCTGAAACCGCAAATAAGAAAAAGCAGCTGTATTGGATCTATAATCCAGAGCATGCAGGAACTGCCTTCCTTGGTGAGAATAAAATGTACAAAATAAAATAAAGCGCAGAGTGCTTTGTTCGGCTAGAATTTCACAATGACAGGGGTAGGGATGAAAACCAATTGCCTTTGGTGGGAAAGGCTACCAAGAAGTGTATAGTTTGGAGTTGGAACCTTGTCAGTAAAAACTTCTGTCTCTCATCTGCAATAAACTGTAAGTAAAATACTGGGCAGGATGGCAAACCCTGGGAAATGTCTCCCCTCTCTTCCCAGCTATTCCCTTACCAGGCTCTTTGTGCATGTTGATAAAAAAGATTTTTTATATGCGTTGAGGGGATGCTGAATAAGATAGCCGGATTATGATAAAATGCTGTAGTGCGCAAACTTTCAAAGCTCCTTTTGACAAATTTAAGCCAAGGAATATCTAGGCAGTTATCCAGGTTCATGCAATCTAGCAACACTGATCTACACTATTGGGCTCCTGGATTTTCCCAAATTCGCTATCACAACATGAGGGGTTGTAATTTAATGTAATCCTCCAAAAGGCGCCAACAAGGTTCAGAACTTCTAGATTCAGTGAGTACGTTTTAAGGTGACATCTTCTGTGGAAATTTCTGAGAATTTCCACTCTAGCAAATCTGGTAGCAGAGGATAGTTTACACCCTGAATGGAGCTATAAAATAGTACCCAGACCATAATTATAAAATTTCAGACTCTTGAATCCACTGTCCAGAACTTAGAGATCTGGCAAAGCGGTACTCGAAGGCGGTGTGATTTGAAGGTTTGAGTATTAATAGGGCAAATGTCTTGTGACTGTGATTCTGTATTTTTTTTGGTTTGGATGAATGTTGATTAGAATGAGTGTGTGAGACACAAAGTTTGACAAGTGGTTGAAAAATGTGTTTGAAGATTCCAGACTCATTGAAATTGAAAGATCCCAGGATAAAAAAATAATTCAGAACTTGTTTGCAGAGATATGAGGTGTGATGTTTGAGGTACCATCACCTGCACCGGTAATATTGGGTTACTGCATTATTGTGATTGATTAATATTGATCAGTGTTAGTTGAATCTAATTGCGCAAATAGGGGAAGCTGCATTGATTTGGGTGATTTCCCGCTGGTCAATATTTCTTTAACGAATGATTAAGAGATTCTTGTGTGTATGCAAAACTTTATTCCCGAAGTAAGAGCAAACAAAGTTTAAAGTGTAAAGAAAATTACTTATGCAGATACGCAGAAAATTGTGATGGAGGGTAAGTGGTGCAAGGAGTCAGGTTGTACTTCATAGTGTTTCACACTGGGATTGGTCAGTTGGTGTGTTTTCGCCGTATGATTAGTTGGTGGCCTAGCAGTGCCGCACTGGGATTTGAGCATTAAAAGTGAGTCTTGTATTTGGATTTGTTATAAAAAAAACTGTGGAAATAATAGAAGTCATGTTGTTTCAGATTTGAATTGTCATCATGAAATGTTTTATTATGTACTTGGTGCAGTATTAGGAATTTGATCAGAGTGGCCCATAAGTAGATACAGAGATTTATGGCCATCTCATATCATTTCTCATTGATACTGGTGCTACCCAATCCACTGTTAGGACAGTGGAAGTCCCAGGCTTACCTCTCTTGGGGAAAACAATCCAAGTTGTAGGAGTAACAAATAAACACATTTTAAAATCCAGTTTCTGAAAGGGTACCAGTAAAAACAGGATCCTTTGAAGAGATGCACCAATTTGCTGTATGCGATTCATGTCCTGTAAACATATTAGGGAGGGATTTATTTTGTAAGTTAAATTGCACAATTTACTGTACGCCAGATGGTGTAGCATTCCAAACACATAATGAGGATGTGGATTTCAAATTAATCAGACAGCAAACAGAGATAGGACTATTTCCTTTGTTAACTATTGACAAATTACTTGAAGACCTGAGGGAAAAAGTGAATACTAAAGTTTGGGACTTTTACAGGGAAGGACATCGGACTAATTAAAGGTGTAGAACAAGTCCGAATTACAGTGAAATCAAATGCTGTCTGCTCTAGAACACCACAGTACCATTTGACCCCAGAAGTGATTGCAGATATACAGCCAGTGATAGATGATATGTTGCAAAAAAGAATCCTGAGAGAACTAATTGGAAGTCCATGTAACTCTCCAATTATGGATTTACATAAACCCAATGGAAAATATAGGATAGTTCAGGATTTATGAAGATAAATGAAATTGTAGTACCCTGCTGTCCTGTGATACCGAATCCAACCACCATACTGTTTCAAATTCAATGTACTGCAGAATGGTTTACCGTAATTGATCTGTGCCAGGCTTTCTTCTCAGTGCCATTGCATGAAGAGAGCCAATTTTTATTTTATTTTGTCTTCCAGCAGAAAACAATAACATGATGTTGTGTCCCACAGGGGTATACAGAGAGCCCAACTATCTTTAACTAGATTTTAAAAAGGAATCTAGAGACTCTGGTAATGCCAAACAGATCTACACTATTTCAATATATAGATGATTTGCTTGTGGCATCAGAAGTACAGAATGCATGTAAAAATGACACCATTGCACTCTTGAATCACCTGGCAGAGAACAGACACAAAGGGCCAGATGTACAACAGATATTTGCATGCGCAAATGGTCTTAGACCCGTTTGCACATGCAAAAATCCTTTTGGCCATGTACAAACCCTATTTTGCGACTCGCCAAAATTTGCAACTTGCAAAATAGTGTTTTGCGACTCGCTATTAGGAAGGGGCGTTCCCTTCCTAATAGCGACCCCAAATGCCATGTATGACTGCTTTGTGACCGCAATTGCGGTCGCAAAACAGTCACAGTTTACCACCCTTCACAGAAGGGTGGTAAACCACTCGCAAACAGGAATTGTGACCGGCTCTAAAAATATTTTTTAAAGGCAAGCAGTGGTCCCAGGGACCGCTACCTGCCCTTAAAAAATGAAACCAAAACGTTAAATTTTTCTTATTTTAAATGCATCCCATTTTCCTTTAAGGAAAATGGGCTGCATTTAAAAAAAACTGCTTTATTGAAAAGCAGTCTCAGGCATGGAGGTCTGCTGAGCCCAGCAGGCCACCATACCTGGGAGGGCCAGCCATTCCCAAAGGAGTCGCAAATTGCGAGTGCCTCACGAATATGCATGAAGCATGCAATTTGTGACCCCATTGGGAATTGCAATCAGTGTAGCAGACACTGTTGTACATACCAATTTGCGACACGCAAATTGCGAGTCGCTATTGCGACGCAATTTGCGAGTTGCAAATTCCTTGGTCGTACATCTGGCCCAAAGTGTCTCCAGGAAAACTGCAGTACTGTCAGAGAGAAGTTCAATATCTGTAGTACATCATTGTGGAGGGAGCTAGAAAAGTGTCACCAGAAAGAGCTGAAGTAATCTTGCAGATGAATCCACCGTGAACTCAGAAAGAAATCATGATGTTTTTGAGAATGTTTGGCTACTGTAGACAGTGGATACCAAACCTTTACATGGTGGCAAAGCCTCTACTAAGACTATAACACAGATATGTGTCTGATCCGATTCCATGGGACAATGAATGTGAAAAGGCATTCATGGAGGTGAAAGATAAACTGTGTCTCTCCCCGGCACTAGCAATGCCAGTTTATACACGAGAATTCACACTATTTTGCAGTGAGAGAGATGGGTGCGCTCTCTCGATTTTGACACAAACACATGGCGGATCTCGACAACCTGTTGCTTTTTTTCCTACCACTCTGGACCCTGTAGAAGCAGGACTTCCCGGTTGCCTTAAAGCAGTGGCCGCTGTAAGTACTAGTCTGGAAAAGAGCGAAAATATAGAGATGGGATTCCCATTATCTGTCATCGTCGCTCACTCTGTAGAGCTATTGCTGGCCAGAATAAAGATGCAATACATGACCCATAATAGGTTGACGAAGTATGAGCAAAGAATTTTGTCTTCCGAAAAACAATTCCTAAAATGTTGCATTGTTGAACCTTTCAATTTTATTGCCTGTAAGTGATGAAAATCGTAATGAAAGTGAACACGACTGTCTAGATGTCGCAGAATATTGCACAAAACTCCGTCGTGACAATAAGGATGAACCCCTGATTGAGCCAGATCATGTGTTTTTGTGGGAAGATCATGCTTGAGAAGTAATTATGGCACACTCAGAGCAGCATATGCCGTGTGCACCATAAATTATGTGATCGGGGCTTAATGGCTCCCAAAAGTATCTTTTGCCCAAGTTACTGAATAGATTGCTCTCCCTAGAGTCTGCAGCTCAAATGAGAGTCACCACATTTACTGTGATCCGGCAGGATTTAAAAAAAATCATAATACATGACACATTTATGCACAGAAGACACAAAAGACTGAAAGTACACGTTGCACACAATAGACATAGTGGCATATGAGACAGAGACAAGTGTAGTAAGAGGCAGCGTAAAAGCATGCTCTAAAACATGAGGTAAAGAAAACACAGTCATAAGATAACATTAATACACATAAATGAGTTGAGATAAATTCTAATGTATATGTTGATTATAGACGTATATTGATGAGAACTTTGATGCTATGTGGAGTGGTCCAGGGATTTTTATGCTTTTTGTTGAGAATGCACCAGTTAGAAAAGTCAGTGCAAAAATGTGTAGCAATGAAGTACAGGATTGAGATTTCGCAAATTGATTCTAGAGACTATGTAGTTTATGCATTATGAAAAATGACTTTAGTAGAATGAACATTTAAAAATGTACATTTATATGAATATCATAAAATCTTGTGGTATTAGGGTATTTCTAATGTTAGTTATCTTTAAGTAATAATATTATGTGAAGTTTATAAATTCTTCACTTGAATTGATTTAATTGTATTTTGTTTGAAGTAAAGTCAGAGCTCATTGAACGTGCAATGGTAACTTATAGGCCTTCACAAAATGTTTTCCTAATGTTAGCCTTTCCCCTGATTTAATACAATGGATCATTCTTTACAAGTAAAATGTTACATATTTTGTCCTGTACACTACAACACCCTGATATTTTTCAATGCTTTTATAACATTTACAGTGAAATAAACCTGTGGGATTAGAATTTCAGCTATGAGTTGCAACTTTGTATTTCTTCTCTACCTATGTTAGGCCTGTGAGGGCTCACAAATCTTTGTTTCTCATGACTAGCATGGGAAAACTGCTTAATGTTTTTAATCATATTAGGTGACATGATGCGAACTGAGACATATGATAGTCTTTCGAAGGTGGTGTGATTCTATGCCATTGGACTTTACTAAAGTTCTATAAAAGAAGAAACCCCAAAGAAGGGGCAACGACAGCCATTCTGATTTTTCCTATTTGGGATCCGGATGCTATGCAGGTTGATCTTTACTTTCGAACTTTTTGTCGGCGCTACAATCAATAGTTGATGGACTGAGACCTTCTTTGCCGAACCATTTCTATTTTCAAATTCCTATTTTACCTTTAAACTTTAGGTTAATGGACTCACACCTATTTGACTTTAAATCTGAACATTTCCCTTTGTCCCATAGGGCATGTGCTGTTTTCAAATTCAAACCATCATTCTGCCTTAGGGTAGTGGGACTTTGTACTCTGAATTTAATAGCCATCCTCTAAAAATTTGCCTAGATGCTAGGTGCTTTAATGCAAGTTGTGATATTCTTTTTTTTTAACTGTTTTTACTGTTTTTAGTACAGGTACAGCATATACATTTAACGTTGCATGTAGATTTATCATAGGGTATTCAGCAGAAGGTATTGTTACATATTCTTCAATTATCTAGCATAGTGATTTAGATATTCCACATTCTCCCTTACTCTGCCCACCCCTCTCTTCATTCTGCATTGCCTTGCATTTCAGCTTGAGTTACCCCTTGTGTCTCCTTCTCCAGGAGCCTGTAGTGTACTATCTAGGGACCCATATTTTTTCAAACTTCTTTGGGCATTCACAGGCTTTGTATGTCATTTTTTCTCCTGCCATTTATACGTGCATTCCACCTCTCCACTCTGTGGTGTGGGTGGTGCAGTCTTCCCCCATTTACGTGCCACTTCTCATTTGGCCACCACTAGGCCTAGGTTTGCTAGCATTAGCTTGGCTCTGGGGAGGTCTATGTCTGTAGGTATACCCAGTATTACGAATTTTGGGTGACCTCTGGTCTGAGACCTGCTCTCCCTTCAGCAGCTCTGCCGTCTGTGCCGCCGCCGCTGACCTCCAGGAGGAGGTGTTCGAGGCTGCCCCAGGCCCGGTATTGTGCCCATTCTCCTGCTGTTTCTGGTTCTGTTTTTTCAGTTTTTCTGCTTATTTCCTGTGACTGTGCCAGTTTTATTGTGCCTGATTAGTCTGTTGCTCCGTGCCCGCTTTCCTCCCTGCTGCCGCTGCTGCCCCCCCTGCCGGTTCCCGCTCCCACCTCCCAGCTGCACGTCCCTCCCCCTCCCCTATTTAATGGCGGCCGCTGCACGGTCGCGCAGTGGACGTGAGCAGTGGGTGAGCTGCTGGGATGCTGAAGGCGCGCCAAAGGCAAGCCCGTCTGTGCCCATCCGCAACCCAACCGAGATCAGCGCCAGGGACCCTGGCCCACTGACCATCAACCGCCACGACGCAGCTGCCCTCCTCGCACTCAACCCCGGAAGGAGCAACAACTGACAGCGATCCACGCCGAGCACCACCCATGGGCAGTTCTCCTGCCGTCACTGCCGCCAGACCTTCACCACCGTCCGAACCTCCACGGTCACCGAACGCCAACCCCACCGAAGCCCTGAGATGCATACTCCTTAACGTGCGCTCTCTGCACAGACATGCCGTAGAGATCTGGAACCTCCTCGACACCCTCTCACCAGACGTTGCCTTCTTTACAGAAACCTGGACCAACGCCTCCTCTGCCAGGACATCGCCATCGCCATCCCCGATGGATACAAGATTCAGAGGAAGGACTTACCCAACCACTCTGGAGGTGGACTTGTCATCGCACACAAGAGCTCCCTCCAACTCTCCACCTCCACCACGAGTGACTTCTCCACCACCGAACACCTTCACTTCCAGATACAGACCAGCCTCAGAACCACACTTCGTGGCACCCTCGCCTACAGACCCCCCGGACCCCGTGCCTCATTCGCCACAACGATCGCTGACCTCATTGCACCCCACGCCATCGCCTCCATGGACTACATACTCATCGGTGACCTGAACTTCCACCTCGACAACCCCAGCGACCCCAACTCCACCACACTCCTGGACAATCTCACCAACATCGGACTGAAACAGCTCATCACCACGCCTTCCCACAAGGCAGGACACACCCTCGACCTCATCTTCGCAGGAGGTAAAAACATCCACTTCAGTCACACTACGCAACCCCCATGGACGGACCACCACGGCGTACACTTCCACGTCAACAAACCCACGCCGCCCAAACCCGCACCATGCCCTCCATGAAGGAACTGGATCAAAGTCACTGAGGAGCAGCTCAACTCCACCCTCAACCACGACGCCCCTACCACCACGACCGACGCCAACCTCGCAGCCAAAGAAATCCACAGATGGATCTCCAACTGCGCAGACAAGCTTGCACCCCTACGCAACCCCGACAGATAGCGCCCCAGGAAAGCCACCTGGTTCACCGCCGACCTCCAAGAATCTAGACGCACCTGCAGACGTCTCGAGAAGAACTGGAGAAACAGCAAAATGTCAGAAGATCGCACCACCTACAAGAACGCCATGACAGAATACCACCAACGCATCAGATCCACCTTCATCCAAAACAAGATCCTCGCCAACTCCAGCAACTCCAAGGAACTTTTCAACGTCATCCAGGAATTCACCAACCCCCCCAGCGAAACCATAGACATCACCCCTTCCCAGGACCTCTGCAAAAAGCTCGGATCCTACTTCCACCTGAAAATCAAGATCCTCTATGACAACTTCAACGACCAGACACCTGACTCCGAAACCACTCCCTCCTCCAGCAACGCCAGCCAGCCCACCATCTCCTCCTGGACCCCAGTCACCATTGAAGACACCACTTCAACCATGAAAGGCATCTACTCAGGGGCCCCCACGGATGCCTGCCCGCTGCACAGAGCCGTCACTGCCATCGCTCCAGAACTATGACGCACCATCAACGCCACCCTCAAGACCGGCATCTTTCCCGACGACTGGAAATACGCAGAAGTCAGAACCCTGCTCAAGAAGCCCACAGCAGATCCCACGGACCACAAGAACTACAGACCCATCTCCCTCCTCCCCTTTGTGGCAGTCACGGCTCCTGGAGGGAGTGCTGCGGGGTGGTGGAGCGGGGGAGGGGTAGGGTGGGGGGTAGTAAACTCCGGCATACGGCCGAACGGAGGTAAGTACATAAATAAATAAATAAAACGAATTACATTGCGCGCGCCGCATCGCCATTTGGCGTTGCAGTGCGGCAATGTAATTCGTTTTATTTATTTATGTACTTACCTCCGTTCGGCCGTATGCCAGAGTTTACTACCCCCCGCCCCACCGCCCCGCAGCACTCCCTCCAGGAGCCGCGACTGCTTTGCGGCCATAGTCACCGAGAAGACCGTAAATGCACAATTAACTAAATTCATCGAAGAAAACACCATCCTCGACCCCTCCCAATCCGGATTCCGCAGCAACCACAGCACCGAGACCGCTCTACTCGCCACACCCTCCTCGACCAAGGACACACCAAGGCCCAGATCCTACTCGACCTCTTGGCAGCGTTCGACACCGTCTCCCACCGCACACTCACCGCCAGACTCTATGACGCCGGAATACTAGGAACCGCCCTCGACTGGGTCCACTCGTTCGTCACTGGCAGAACAAAAAGAATCAGACTGCCACTCTTCCTCTCTAAACCCACGGAAATCAACTGCGGAGTTCCCCAAGGATCGTCGCTCAGGCCGACGCTCTTCAACATCTACATGGTCCCCCTTGCCTCCATCGTCAGACAGCATGAACTCAGCATAGTATCCTACGCCGATGACACCCAGCTCATCCTCTCCCTCACCAAGGACCCCCTCACCACCTGACTCAACTTCCAGGAAGGAATGAAGGATGTCACATCCTGGATGAGCAGCAGCTGCCTGAAGCTCAACTCGGAGAAGACAGAGGTCCTCGTCCTCGGGCCCTCCCCTCTGCATGGGACAACACCTGGTGGCCCTCCATCCTCGGCAGCCCTCCCACCCCCACGGACCACGCCCGAAACCTCGGCATCGTACTCGACTCCTCCCTCTCCATGACCTGACATGTCAACACCATCACCTCCAGCTGCTTCAACACCCTCCGCATCCTCCAAAAGACCTTCAAATGGATCCCCCTCGAATCAAGAAAGACCGTCACCTACGCACTCATAACCAGCAGACTGGACTACGGAAACGCCCTCTACGCCGGGATCAACAAGTCTCTGCTCTGCAAGCTCCAGACCATACAGAACACTGCAGCCAGACTCGTCCTCGGCATCCCTCGACATGAACACATCACCCAACACCTGCAAGACCTCCACTGGCTCCCCGTCGAGAAGAGAGTTACTTTCAAGATACTTACCCATGCCTACAAATGCCTCCACAACACGGACCCCAATACCTCAACGAGAGAATCAACCTCTACGTACCCAAGAGAAACCTCCGATCCACCAACCTCGCCCTCGCCGAAACCCCGCGCATCCGCAGAGCCAGAACAGGTAGAAGAGCTTTCTTCTACATCGCGGCCAAGACCTGGAACGAGCTCCCGACCAACATCAGATGCGCCCCCTCCCTGAACATTTTCAGGAAGACACTCAAGACCTGGCTCTTCGACTGATCGGAGCTGCATACCCCTCCCTCTCCCACCAGCACCTTGAGACCGTCACGGGTGAGTAGCGTGCTTAAAATTCCCCTGATTGATTGATTGATTGGGTCCATGGGTGCCATTTCACCGAGCTCTTTTGTGAAAATCTTCCAATAGTCTTGTATCGCTGGGCAGTCCCATAGTGTATGCATGAAGGTGCCCTCCTCATGTTTGCATGTCAGCCCTTCCCATTTTATGTAGACGGGCTCTATGATAATATGTCCTATACAGTATTTTAAATTGTATCAGGTGGAGGCGAGACTTGATAGCAACCTCGCATGGATGCATCAGCGCTGCCTCCCAGTCAAGGTCATCCATGGTTCCCACTTCTAGTTCCCATTTTGCCCTCAATTTTATGAGATTGTGTGGCTTGTTATTTATGAGAGCTTTATAAGTCCATGAGACCGCTTTTTCACACATTTCCCCCATGAGCAATCTTTCTTCTAGCGGGACATAGTCTGGGATATTCTCTGTGTCTACTCTTTGGGTCTTCCAGGCATGGGCCATTTGCATATATTTGTAGTGTTGATTCTGGTGCAGCTCATATCCCCTCTGTAAAGTCGCGAAGGTGGAAAGCTCCTTATCGTCTAATATATCCGCTGTTTTTGAGATGCCCAGCATATTCCACTGTCTGAAGCCCTTTAATTTTGTGAATTCTCGCAATCTCACACCTTCCCACAGCGGTGTTTCTTTTGTGATTTAGTCGTTCCACCTCATTTGCCTTTCTGCCCTCTTCCATGCGTTTATCGTGACTTGTGTGGCTGTCAGCAGTTGCTTAACGCCTTTACCTCCATATATGTAGTGGGTATGTGGGCGTGTCTAAAATTGTTTTTGTTCTAGTGCATATGTGAGGTGATCGTCCGGCATATGTTCCCACTCATTAATGATTACTAAATGTGCCGCCCAGTAGTACGCCCTAATGTCTGGAAGTGATATGCCCCCATTATATTGGTTTTGCTGCATTGTAGTGTCACCCTGGGAGTACCGCCGTTCCATAAGAACATCCTTAGTGTGCCATCTATCCTGTAGAAAACCTCCTCGGGGAAAGGGCAATATGTGTTTTGAAGTACACATAAAAATTTCGGCAATGTTATCATTTTATATAGTGCTGCCTTCCCGAGGAGTGTTAAGGGCAAGGATTTCCACCTCTCGACATCTGCGTTGAATTCTGTAATGACTCTGTATATGTTATGGTTAAGACTCTCTGATTTATTTGCTGAGACGTACATACCCAGGTATTTTGTCCCTTCCTTTTCCACTTTGAGTTGCCCCAGAGTGGCACTAGTTTCAAAACTTCGAGTTTCCGGGTATAGGCAGGATTTTTCTCTGTTTATTTTATAGCATGTTCCCCTTATCGTTCAAATATGTCAAAGGTACATGGGAGGGTATCTCTAGGGGTAGTGACCCAAAGGAAGACATCGTCCGCGTACAGCGATATGCGTTCGTCTGCTGTCCTGTGTGTATCCTCTTGGAAGCCAGATATCCCTGGGTGTGTCTGAATTATACAAGCCAGAGGCTCTAATACTAAGACGAAGAGCAGCGGGGATAGGGGGCATCCTTGTCTGGTGCCACGACCAATAGGGAACTCTCTGGAGTTCACTCTATTCAGTCACACACGGGAGACTGGCTTTTCATATAAAAGAGCTATCCAGTTCTGGAACTTGGGAACAAGTCCAAATTTCTCGAGGGTTGATGTTAGGAAGGGCCAGGGTACTGTGCCGAAGGCTTTTTCAGCATCTAATGACAGTATTAAGTGTGGGTCGGTTCTGCCGCTTGCCACTTCTAGCAAATTATGTAGTCGGCGTATATTTAATCTTGTTGACCTTTTGGGCATGAAACCGGACTGGTCATGGTGTATTAGGTTAGTTATGACCGCTGTTAGTCTGCAGGTTAATATGAGGGCCAGAATTTTGGTTTCAATGTTTAATAGCGATATGGGTCGATATGAGCTACAACTCTCGGGTGCCTTGCCCGATTTCTGGATTACTACTATTGTGGCACTTCTGAGGTCTTGTGGGAGAGTGCCTGCTTTTTGGGCTTCCTGAAACAAGCCGAACAACTGGGGGCTCAGCAGATCTGCATTCTGCTTGTACAGTTCCGACGGTATGCCATTGGGGCCCGAGGCTTTCCCTGGTTTCAGAGAGCCTATCGCTTCTTTTAGTTCCGCAAGTGTTATTTCCTGTTCTAGTGTTTGGGCGTCTGCTTTATCTAGGGTAGGGATATTAATTTCGGAGAGATATCTTTGGATTTGTGGAGCCTTTACCAGTGGGCGCTCTGCGTAGAAGGCCTTGTAATATTGGGTGAATTCATTTGCTATGTCGGTGGGTGTGCTATACTGATGACTGTCTTCTGAGGCTATCTGAGTTACCCATCATGCTTCTGCTTCTTTTTTGCTCAGCCACGCCAGCAGTCTGCCTGCTTTGTCTCCGGCATCGTAAAGTCACCACTACATGGCCTGGATTCCTGATTGCACCTCCCGTTGAGCTAGGGCTTGATATTCCTTGCGAAGGACTAGCATCTTCCGCATTAGTGAGGTATCTTCGCTTGCTAGGGTTTGGGTTTCAATTTGGAAGAGCTGTGATTCAATTCCCTACATCTCTTCTTTCTCCCTTCTCTTTTTCTGTGCAATTATGTTCTGGGCCCTATCTTGCAGGACCGTTTTAAATGCCTCCCAGAGTGTAACTGCAGACGCTACGGATCCTACTTTTTCCTTAAAGAATAGTTCTGTATCTATTCTAATTTCTTGGGCGACCTTAGTGTCTTCGAGCTCCCATGCATTGAGCTTCCAACCCTGTGTGGTCAGGTGCCATCTCCTACCCACTGTGAGCCACAGGGGCGAATGGTCTGAGAGGCCTCTGGCCATGTATTCTGCTTTTTGATCTCTGTCACTTCCCCGGCTGGAGCTAAGATATAATCTGTTCTGGAGAAGACTCTATGTGCCCCTGAGTAGTATGAATATGCTCTGGTTTGGGGATTGTGCCTTCGCCAGAGATCCAGTAACTTCATTGTATCGGTGAATCATCTAAGCTGCGTGTCTTTGTGCGTGCCACTAATCGGCGTGGTGCGGTCCATCTGGGGGTCCATAATATCAGTGAAGTCTCCCCCTATTAAGTGAATACTTGAGCCTGCCTGCAAGAGAATGTCTATGAGTTTTTCTAGTGTTTGCCTGTAGACGTGGGGATGCGCAGACACTAATCAACGTGATATCTTTCCTATCCCAAATCCCCTTTACAGCCACGTATGTCTCATTAGGGTCTATCCACGTGCGTTCTACTCAAAATGGTGGAGATTTCCTGATTAGGATTGTGACTCCCCTAGCACCTGTGGAGAAACCTGCATGTGCCAATGTTTTATACCCCCCCTACCCAGGAATCAACACTACGTTCCCCTCAAGTGAGTTTCTTGGAGGAATATCACCTCGGGCTTCAGTCTTTTAATGTATGCTGCTTCTAGGCCTCTCTTCACTTGTTTCCCAGCCCGTTCACATTCCAGGACATGACAGAGTAACTACCGTGATCATGTATCACTTGATTGCTTGCTTGGACATCGAATGGCATATATTGGTATGTTTCCTAGGTGCCCTATTTTCCTGTTGAACTTTTGTTTGGAGTTGCTGCCTGATTTCAACTTTAGCCTAACTGTCTGTTTCCCAATTCCCCAACTCCCCCCTGCCCTACCCCCCCACACTCCCCTTCCGTCCATGCACCTTCCCCCATGGGTCAACATGACCAACTGTGTCGTGGATGGTTTGGAGAGGTCTGTCACCCACCCTCCCTTAAACTTCAGTGTATTCCTATCTTCCTATTCCTGCGGTTCAGTAGTGAATGTTAACTTGAACTGGTGAATAACTTTTAAGTCTGCTTTGAGTCCCTTCTTCTGTATCAAGAGAGTCTCTGTAGGAAAAGAGGTATAAGAAGAAGAAAGCAAAGAGAAAAAGAATAGTAACAGAAAGAAAAAACACACACAAGGGGGAGAGGCGCCTGACGCCCGCCTACTGTCCCTTTGGCCGTCGATTAGCCCAGAGTGATTCACCCTTCCTCACTTCCACCTTGTTGTGTCTGTGGCGGGGTTTCGTGTGCCGTCGAGTCTGGATATGGTTCCTCCAGATGGGTAATGTTTTGCAGTAGCGGGTGGTCGCTTTCAGAGTCTGTCGAAAGTTCCCGTTCTGTATGATCCGGAGTGGGTTGTCATCTTGGCCTAGTCTTAGGAGTCTTGTCACCTTTCCTATTTTGTGGTTGGGTTTCGTCAGAGTCTGAGGCCTGGAGTGCCGTTTCCGTGGTTCTTCTTTTTCTGAACGTGGTTGCTCTAGTTGAGTCGCCAGAACATCCCGAGCAGCATTTCAGTCTTTGTGACCTGGACCTACTGTCCTGAGTGGGCCCCCCCTTTGAGGGTGCCATCTGATCTCTTGGTGATCATCTGATTGGGTGTTCTTGTATCCAATTACATGCCTCCTCTGGTGTTTAGAAGAAGAACGTTTTGGCTTGGAATATTACCTTTAATTTGGCTGGGAAGAGTAGCATGTACTGTATCTGAAGACTTTGTAGTTTTTCTTTTACAGAGTCGAATGTTTTCCGTTGTTTTTGCACCTCTCTCGAGTAGTCCGGGAACACCATTATTTTTGTGTTAGCGATTCGAATCTCTCCAATCCATCTTATCTCCCGGAGTATTAGGTCCTGGTAATTCAAGAAATGTGCCATTAAGGGTTTGGATGGTGCCCCTGTTGGGGGTTCCAGACCCGGCATCCAGTGGGCTCTTTCGATCACGAAGCAAGAGGAAAACTGTACATTCGGGAGGGAGTCCGTGAGCCATTTACGCAGAATGGCACTCGCGTCCGGTCCTTCAATGGCTTCCGGAAAGCCAATGAATCGCAAGTTATTTCTGCGTGAGCGATTTTCTGCATCGTCGACCTTCCAAGCAACTTCCTTCATGGCGGCCGATAAGGATGTGACCTCTTTTCGCAAGGTGTGAGAGGTGTCTTCTACCTCCGATATTTGTTGCTCAGCTAGCGTGACTTTTTCAGAGATGTTGATGAGGTCTTGCCTCAACAGGTTGACATCAATACGGATTTCGTCAATCTTGCCCTCTAGTACCTCCCTAGAAAATTGGATTTCTAGTGGTAGTATTGTATTGTCAGGTACCACCGCCGTCGCCCCTGCCGGTCCCGAGGGGGCACCTATTACCTTCGCGTATTTGTCCATTTTCCCCTGCCTTTGCAGTTTTGGTTCCTTATCTTTTGCCATTGAGCTCGGCACCTACAGTTCTTCTGGTGACAGCGGCTGTCTGCGTGACCCCAAGGGGGGGAAAACCACCATCAACTGCAACTGGGGGGCCTGTGTTCTTTGGTGTTTGGGTCACTGCTCTCGAGTTCCCTCCTCTCCTACAACTCAGTTTGGTGCTTTTCCCGCTGGCGCGTTCCCGGGGGGGGGGGCACCCGTTCAGGAGTCCTACAGTTGCCTTAGGTCTCGTTGGGTGTCTCTACTCAGGTCTGCCCATGGCCTGCTCTTTGCTCGTTCTGGGGTTCTTTTCTCCAAGTCGACTGTGACAGCGCCACAGGCCAGGCAGATGCCCCCGTCTCAAGTCAACGGGGGGTACTACCTCCGTCATAGGCGCAGTCTGCTTCCACTTAATTAACCAGGCCGTATAGTTGTCTTTAGTATCTGTGTCTCAAGGAGTATGCTGCCGTCCTGTGGATGGGCTTAGACTACCCTGAGGGGCCCTTTACCTTCCCCACCAGGTTTTTGTTTTCCCTGTGCAGTTGGCGGCCGCCCCTCGGGTACCCGCCGATCTGGCCCGAGTTGGCACAGTCCTTTAGCTAGGCCACTTACCAGGAAGGGAGGGTGTTGTGTGGTTGTTCTCTGCTTCTATGGCTGCCTCCTTGTCTCGGGAGGGGAGGGGGTGTCAGCACCTCCCTTCCGGAGGTCCGTTATGTTGGTCCTAATCTTTGCCTTTTGGCACCCCAGGGTCTTGGTTTCACCACAGGTTAGTGAGCCGAGGCGACCATGGTTTGCTACTCTTTAGTAATGCTTGAGGTGCTGTGTTGACCACTGTTGAGAGTCACAGTCCTGGCGGAGGGCTCTTCCCCCCGATCCCCGGGACCTCCCAGATCCTCACGTGGTTCTGAGTGGCAGGGGCATCCGAGTGGAAGTCAGCCCGGTTTCTAATGAGGGGGTGGTGAGAGCCAACGTCTGTCTTTGCGAGGCACAGTTGTGCACCCTGGGCCCCCACCCGGCTCGTATACCGGTTCCTTCAGCCCGCCTCGCGGTACCAAAAGGGGTTTGTTGCCGCTCTCCTCCTTCTGTTCTCTCCAGCCCTCTCCGCCACTCGATCTTGTAGGTTGCGGGTCAGTCGCTCCACCAGAGGGTGTGTTGCACGGCTCCTAGGCCCACTGGGCCTATCTCTGCTTCCTGGGTTCAGGACCTTCTTGTTATAATGGTGTCCCCTCTTCCGGGGGAAGTGGGGTCAGTTTTCGGATTTCCTTGGCCCCCACCCTTTATGTTACCGGCCCTTGTGTCTGCTCTTTATTGTGGGTGAAATCCGCTATATCCAAGCCCTTATATCTGTTCTTTATTGCGGGCAAAATCCGCCTGCACTGATCCCCAGGGGGCGCCCCGCAGGCGGTCTGGCATTGACACTAGCTGTGGGCCCCCTTCAAATCAGGCCATCAGAAGATTCCTTGTCTCAAGCCCGCCTCCTGGGCCCGCCTAGAGTCTCATGGGCCAAGTGCTGTGCCCGGCCGGACACCCTCTCCCCCTCCTACAGTGATCAGCGGGGAGAAGGGAAGGGAGGCCTGGGTCAACCCGTCGGGTTGATTCTTGTGCTGTTTAGCCCCCACTCACCTCTCCACCTCGAGTGGCGTCCGGCAGACCGTGCTTCGTGGGGGGGGTTGAAGCTGCCAACCAAGGCCTGCAGTACTCCCAGCTTCCCTTCGGTTCTTCTTCCGGGCTCGCGCGGGCCCTCTGCTAGGGCTGGGTCCAACGGCAGCGTCACGCCGTGGTGACAATCTGGGCGTATTTCAGGCCAAGTACCACGCGGGGGTATCCAAGAGTTCCCCATCTTAGTCAGCAGTGCTTCGCTGGTGGGTCTGGCCGCTTAGCAGTCCCTCAGGCTCACCTCCTCAGAGTGGATGCGATGATCTGGAGCCTCTGCCGTGTTGCTTCGCAGCGTCCCTCGCCTTCCCTTCCCTTCCCGGCGATCGCTGTTTGTAGCTTCTATTTTCGTTTTTGGCTGGCGTTACTGCACCGCCTCAGTGTCTGGGTCTCTGGCACCTGCGGCTGGCAATTGGATTACTCGTGGAAGGAAGGATATTGTCAGGATTAATGTTGGGCCATCAGCGCACCGGTCATACACGTCTAGTCCGCCATGCTGCTGGCCACGCCCCCCAAGTTGTGATATTCTTGACGGAAGTCCTTATGAAATTGCTTATTCTGTTGAATTTTGATTCCTTAATACAATAACCAAACTAATAAAAATCTATTTTTGAGTCCTGTTGATTTTTCTTTTTGGCTGTGATTAGTGTTTAAATGCATTGTAGAGAGAATCAGCGAGCCCTATAAGAACAACAGGTTTACTTCTCCTGTTTTGTGTTGCAATTGCTGAGCTCTTGGTTTGCACAATTCTCACTTGACTCAACTTCTTTAGGAGATTGAGTCTTCCAGTCGCTATTCTTCTTTTTACAGCATGGTATTGAGAGTGATCTATCTAAATCTGATTTAAAACCTGTATGTTGGCTGCCAATTAATGGTCCTCATTGCACAGCTAACGTGGAGTTAGACACCCGAATTTCCACCCCTCCTATGAGTGGAGAAAGATTTATCATTGGATCATTGCCTCTGTGATAAATGGAAGCACTTTATACTGTCTTATCATAAAGGGCCCAGTACAGTTAGTCGAGTAAGGAGAGTAAGAGTACAATAATTACATTTCATGCGCTGCTTCACACTGCAACAAATCACATCCAGTATGGGTTTGGTGTAGTCCATGATTTTGGAAAGTTGTGGTCACAGCGAGGCTTTCTAACATCCTCAGGAACCCCCATCAAGAACGGAATGCACTTCAAGAACTCACTGGATATGGGGGTGAGGCCAAGAAGGCGGCTGCATCAGACACTTTGTGAGAAGCTCCGTGCCGTACCCAACCATCATCCCGTCTTATCTCTGGTAGTTGCACCCTGATGTGACCGCTAACTGGCTGCAGCGACCCTGGGACACCTGGGACACCCTGGGACACCCTGGGGCATGATTTCTCCAACTCCGGGTTCACAGAGTGACCAGAGCTGAACAATACGGTGTGCTTGATCCGCCACGGCCTGTCCTGGGTCATGGATCCAGGCTTTTTGCTGTCCCAGGGCCCCGGGATTCACTGGGACCTGGGGCGCAACCTGTCGGACCACTGGGGAAAGTGATCAGGCTGATGGTCGGAAGCTGCAGAGAACAACGCCCTACGCTGGTCCTCTTCTGACCTTCACCTGGGGGGTGAGGCCTGCCAATGCGGACGGCATTCACCTGGGGAGAGACCGGACTACCAAATGTGCACAGCGGGACCTGTGCCACACTGGGGCCCCTGCCTCCAGAGCCAGCTGTGATGCGGTCTGACCCTCGCCTGGGGAGAGAGATCTATCAGTGCTGCCGATGGGAGCCCCCTCCTTGGGGGCTGTTGGGCAGCAAGAGTCGTCTGCGGGGGGCTCAGTGCAGCCGCCTCCTGCTCTTAAGGAGGAGGCCTGTGCTTGTTTGACCCCACCCAACCTGCCGGTCTCCTGGACGGAGGGCCTTGGCTGCATGGTGGTGTTGCCCGCAAGATACCCATGGGCTGTCTGGCAGGCCGGAAGAGGCCGGAAGAGGCCTGTCGAGTTAAAGTGAGCTGAGGCCTTTGCTGCTAGACCCAGTTACGACGCTGCCTGCATCAGCTGAGATACAGGAATTGCCGACGATAACTGATCCCTCTGGGGGACACTGAGTGCCGGGAATCAGCTGCGCAGCCCTGGCCGTGAAGGATCCATCTGCTGTAGGGGTTGAGCACGGCTATTGGACACCTGTGGCCGCTCATATGTCTCACGCCCAGATGGGGTAAAACACATCCCAGTAGGGCAGCACTCGGTGAGGCCGGCGCGGAGATGCCCTCCTTGTCTTTGCTGACCCCATCTATGAATGCACTGCAACAGCTTAAAAACACGCTCCATAAACACTCAGAACAGTTTGAGAAGGTTCTACATGCTATTCTATTCTGGACACCAAGACCTCGCTGGAAGTGAAAGTAGATACAGTGTACCTCGAAGTGGGCCTCCTACCTGTGGTCAAGCGCAAATTGTCCGAGAGAGTTGATTAATCAAAGTCGGCTATAAGCCGACTGTCCCCTTCAGTACGTGAATTACAGTGCAGGAGGAGGTGGCAGCATTGCATCGCAGGGCAGAGAATGCGGAGAGCGCTCTCGGCGCAACAATGTTCACTTTATTGGATTTCTGGAGAGAGCGGAACTACCAGTGCTGAGCTCTTCTTGGAAGAATGGCTGAGAGGCACGGTGTTGAAGGACAGGATACCTGCTCTGCTGTCTTTTGAGAGGGCACATCGCGTCCCAGGATGCCTGCCATGGGCTGGTGCACCGCCTCACCCTCTCATTGCCAGATTTTTCAATTTTTGAGACCAAGAACCTAACCTCCAGCTCTTCAACACCAATGTCACGTGGCGCTTCAAGGACACTATTATTACGGCCTACCCCAACTATACCTAGAGGTCCAGCACGGCTCCTATATGAAAGTTAAACAACGTCTGCGCAAACTGCAAATCCAATATGTGCTCTTGTTCCCGGCTAAGCTTAAAGTCATCAACGGTGACGTCTCTCATATCTTTACCACCCCGGGGGATGTATGGAGTTGGCTACATGCAAAGGGCTTAACCCGCACAGCTGATACTGAACACAAGGAGGAGACCTGGGTGACACCTAAACCACGATGCAGGTGTCGCAAGCCTCCATGCATCCGTCCGGACCGAGAACAGGTTACCGTAGTACAGGTGTGAGCGGTGGAGGTTGCAGCGCACCACCACCACGTCAACTCCTTTGCTACCCTGTGGGATGAGCTGCTCGAGGACTCTGGTTCTGATGCCTGTGCTTCCGAGTCTTTATTTGCCTCCAGCACCGTGCTCCCAAAGGTCACCCTAAGGTCTGCTGACAACCTCATCTGACTTGCGTCCATGAGGCTCTGAATACTTTCTTCTGCCTATTTGTCCCACTGATTCTAGATATCACTATCTTGGATGTGTCTGAGTGGGCCACACCTGCTTCTGTCTCACAAGGGCCTGGCCATCAGACTTAGGTGCTTCGCTCCTATGCCACATCCTACCATTATTCCCTCGAGGACTATTGCTTGTATTTTCTTACTTTTCCTTGGTTATTGTTTTTGATTTGGGGGTTCATGGGCAGACCCTTTTGTGAGTACTGCCCCGGAGAGGATGATGCCACACTGCAGCTGTGGCCCGTGCAGGCAAGAGCAATGGGGCGGTGGAACCGGGTGAGGGGGATTTCGACGGACGATGACGAGGGAAAATTGAATTTTTTTTTACTTTTCCCTCGTCATCGTCTGTTAAAATCCCACCCCCCCCCCCCCACACGGCCCCACGGCCCCACCGCTTGTACCTGTATGGGCCACAGCTGCTTCACTGGCTAATTAATGTTTATTTTTATGAGTTTTGCTCTGAGGCTGTAACTATCAACATGAGGTATCCTCAGGTATCACTCACCCCTGTATCTGCAACACACTGAGTGGATTTGCATGGGCAGGGCACAGTCAGACTAAGGGAGGTACATTATTTTTCAAAACACACTGAGCATCCCTGTGTTATTTAGGATCATGCCTGGCCCAACACCTGATTGCTCTGCCCCGCAATTCCACATTATTAAATGGAATGTGCTGGGTAGGGCACTCCGGCCAAATGCTACCGCATTTATTCATATCGCAAATGCCGGCATGCCCATATTGCCATGCTACAGGAGACCCATCTTACTGCACCCAAGCTTCACAAAGTGTGCTCTAAATGGAGAGGGCAGACTTATGGGATCACAGGGTCAGCTTACTCAAGGGGGGATCTCATTTGGATTGCACCTGGGGTCCCCTTTGCTCTGAGTACACAGCGGGTGCACACAGATGGGAGGTACATCATACTGGAGGGACACCTCTATGGGGCTCCCCTTTTCCTGGTGGCTTTGTATAGGCCCAACTCCAACCAAGCGGAGATTCTAGATAGTCTTATCCCAGCGCTCCTTCACGATCCACTCAGCCTCGGGATTTGGGGGGGGGGTGATGTCAACTGTGTTCTACCCCACCCCTACATGCAGCAGCCAGTACCCGCATCACACAACACTTTGAACAGTGGCGCTCGCGCATGCACCTACACGATGCGTGGCATATGGAGCACCCATATGACCGCGAATACTCTTTTTACTCCATGATACATGATTTACATACCAGGATCTACCTTCTTTTTTACACAGCTCCTCTTGGATCCCGGGCCATCTGCTCGGAATACCTAGCATACTCTCTGTCGTACCACTACCCCCTACACATCGCATTGATCTGGGTCAAGCAGCGCCCCACCATACCTACTTGGCGACTGCAGGTTGAAGTCCTTTCAGACCCTACCTTTTGTGAGGATCTGTCACGTTTCCTTACTAATTATTTTACTGAAAATCGGGGTTCTGCCTCGACACACCCCCAGGAATGGGATGCACATAAGGTTGTGGTTCACGGCCATTGCATGGCAGCCTCCTGGGGCATCCGCCGCCGTTTAACTGAAGATCTCATGTCCATTGAACAAGATCCCTGCCGGCTAGAAATACAAGTGACCAACCGGAAGGCGTTACCTGCTCTGCTGAGGCAACTGCTTATGCAGCGGAGTGAGGCGGAGTTGACATTGAGTCACCACAACTATCGTAGGAGGATGGCCCTGAAACATGCCCACGGCGATCGATCCAGCAGATTGCTGGCATGGCTTGTTTGTGAAGAACAGCAATGCGCCCCCATTGTGGCGCTTCATGGCCATGATGGTGAACCAATTACTTCCCAGATGGCATGGCTTGTTCGTGAAGAACAGCAGTACGCCCCCATTTTGTTGCTTCGTGTCCACGATGGTGAATCTATTACTTCCCAGATTATTTTCGCGGGCTGTTTGCTGTGCCTGCTTCTCCATCCCCGGATAACATATCCGGGTTCTTGAATGGACTTTCCCTCCCTAAACTCAACCCTCTGCAGCGGGCTGACCTCAACAAACCTCTACAGTTGGAGGAGATCCATGCAGCTAACTCTCAGATTGCCCAAAATAAGACTCCAAGCACTGACGGCCTGCCGATCGAGTATTATGTCACCTTCTCCACACAGACTGCCCAACATCTATTGAACATGTTCAACGAAGCCAGGGACTGTAGCAAACTCCTGTACTTCCTTCGAGAAGCCCTGATGGTGGTCCTGCCCAAGCCTGGTCGCGATCCACTGGATATTAGGTCATATTGCCCACTCTCGCTGCTGAACCTGGATTGCAAGATTTTGGGTCAGTCTTGGCAAACCGTTTGCTCCCCATCATCCACATGCTTGATGTAGCACTGCTAGACTGGCTGAAGACCAATAGACTTCAGCGCAACTCTGATAAGACAGAAGTCTTATTATTTGGGCGGGATCCCATTCCTGTTTGGGTTGGGGCATGGCAGTGACAGTGTTCCTCCATCACCCCCTCCAACAATGGTGGCCAGAAACCTGGGCTGTTTGACACCCAGCTCTCATTCGGAGCGCAGGTGTCAGCAGTGGCGAAATCCTGTTTTTGGAACTTTCGTATGTTGAGGAAGTTTCTTCTTTTGCTTCCTCATGAAGCCCAAATTACAGTAGTTAGAGCAATGATTTTATCCTGATTGGACTACGCTAATGTCCTGTACCTTGGCCTCCTGGAATATCTGATCTAGCATTTACAGGTCATGCAGAACATGGCAGTCCGCTTAATATGTAGAATTCCAAAATACACTTCAGTGTCAACTTTTCGGGGCAAATTTCATTGGTTACTAGTTCATCAGTGTATTAGGTATAAAGCACTGACCTTAACACACCAAGCCCTCCATAACAGGGGACCCAGGTATCTTAATGACCGTGTCAAGGCATACTGCCCTGGGAGGCAGTTTCGCTCTAGCACGGCGGGTCTCATTGTGACCCCTCGCTTTCAGAAACAGCAGAGGGATGGCTCTTCCTTCTCTGTAAAGCAGCTACTTTTTGGAATAACCTGCTGGATTATCTTAGACAGATTCCTGAAGAAGTGAGATTCACATAGGTGCTGATAACATTCTTATTCAGACTCTACGCGGGAGTATGGGCACTGATCTTGTGTCTATTCACCTTTTGCATACCTAAAAGCGCCAGGACACTCTCTTGAGTAGCTGTGCGCTATAGAAATGCTTCATTCATTCATACTGTGCTTTCTTAGCTTGTCATTTGATGGAAGTTTCGCATGTGAATCTGAAGAGGAGGGTTCTTTTGCCATGTTGATGCAAATCTGTGATACGTGGAATGAGCTGACAAGGGTGCTGGAAAATGTGTCAGAAGCAGAACAAAACACTGGGATAAAAGCAGGTTGTGAGAAAAATGCAAATGACATTTGGATGTCAGCAGATGGGAGCCCAGTGCTACCAGACAGCGTGTTGTTTCCAATGACAAGATATTACCAAGATATGCACATTTGGAGAGAGATGCCATGGTGAGGCTTTTTAGACAGAGTTGGTATAACCCCAGATTCAGAATGCTGGTAGAAGAGGTTTGCCATAGGTGCATAACTTGTCAACAGCTAAAAGTAGGTAAGCGAACACACGTCACACAAACACACCTAGGTAGATCAGGTGGCCCATTCAATAGGATGCAGATGGATTTTATCAAGATGCCTGTCCATAACAGGCTGAGATATATCCTGGTGATAGAGTGTGTCTTGTCAAGATGGTTAGAAACATACCCAACTAGAAGAAATGACAGCCTCACTGTAGCAAACTTGTTATTACGTGAATTGATCCCCAGGTTCAGTATGCCAATCTCTCTTGTGGCAGATAGGGGAACACACTTCAACAATGAATTCATGAAGAAGTTCCGCACAGTCTTACAGATCGAACAAAGATTACATTGCAGTTACAGACCGGAAGCCTCTGGTATCATTGAGCAGATAAACTGTACTATCAGGTCTAGATTGGCCAAAGTCTATGCATCCGCCTCTCTGTAATGGCCAGATGCTTTACCATTGGTGCTGATGAATATTCAAAGTACACCAGACAGGAACACAGGGTTATCTCCACATGAAATACTGATGGACAGGGCAATGAGATTACCTGCTGTTCCCGCAAATGCTCTCTTACTTTACTGATGACATTATCTTGGACTATTGTAAGGAACTGGCTGACATAGTCTGATCTGTCTCTCATCAGGTCTCAGCTGCCACACAAGACCTGAATTGAGAACAGTACCACAACCTCAATCCTTGTGATTGGGTCATGATCAAGAAGCACGTTCGGAAAACTTGCCTTGAACGCAGATGGAAAGGCCCTTTTCAAGTTTTCCTTACTACACTCACAGCTGCTAAGTGTGGGTGAGTCCGGAACTGAATTCATACTTCAAACACGAAAAGAGTAAGCAATCCAGAAGAAGCGCCTTTGGTCTTTGGACCTGAGCAAAGAGCATTGGTGCACCACCAGTCGAGAGAACACCTAGACCAGCGGCACGGTTGCCAATTCAGCAATACCGAGACAAAAGTGGTGAAGAACAGTGGACAGAAAATCAAGTGCAGGTACCAGAAATAACCCAGAGTGGTGTGGAGATCACTAACAGAAATGAAGCAGAGATAGAGTCACCATGAAGAAGTGCTCCAAATGTGGCTTTGAGAGACGAAGATCCAGGCAAAGGAACAAGCACTGGAATAAGGAGAAGCAATCGACAAGAAGAATGGCCACAGGCTATGAAAACAGAAATCCAAGGAGAAGTACTTCAACAGCTTGAACACCAGAAAAGATACCTGAAGAGACTGAGTCTGGTGACGAGAGCAGCCTAGACCCAAATCAGCAAAACCTAAGAAGATCAAAAAGAGCACAGGTGCCTTGTCACAGGTATTTAGAACCTGAATATTCATACTTTGTGAACACTGCCTTGAATGTCACATTGGAAGACTTGTGCAACGTGAACCCTGAACTATTCAAGCCTCCCTGAAAGGAAAATGAAATAAAACAAGTGAAAATAATTGAGAAAATCTGAGACTGGACGGATAAAGAAAGAAACCTGAACTGAGCTTATTGAAGATTTTTATTTTAGTTTGTTATTTTACAGAAGACTAACCTAGGTCCGAGCTGAAAGTTACAGAAGCCTAGAGATAACATTTTAGAAAAGCACAGACTAGTGCTAAGGATTGTCTGGATAGGTATTAATTAATTAAAGAAGAAAGAAGAAAAAAGAAATAGATAACCTCATTAAAGAAACAATTCACTAAACGTCATCACCAGCTATTTAACTAAGTGCTGTGAACTGACTCAGAGAATGTGCTGCATTAGTAATAAATGTAAATATATTATGGGTTCAATTGTCGTAATAACAATAATAATGATCACAATAGTACTAATGGGATTTTACTTAACACCAGATTCAGAGTTGAAAGACAAGAACGTTACTTAGTTGCATGTATCTAGTAATAGGGAAGATCCCTTTAGGTATTTGTAAGCTACAAAAAAGACGACTATTCTACTAATGTTTATTCTAGGTTAGTACAAGAATACACAAATGCAATGAATGCAAAAGATTGCTATGTTGGTGCACACTTACCTGCATCAGTGTCAGAAGAGATTACCTACTATAGTATGCCCTTTACCTCTGCAATGTCCTGCATTATTTTATTATCCTTAGTATAAAGGAGAGGACAGTTTGAGTACTTTTATTCTAATCATGACCTAATACTTTCCAAGGTCCCACTAATAGAAAGCACGAACTTACACTCACAAGCAAAAGAAATGGAGGCAGCCTGATACTAATCCTTTCCCCATAGACCTGTAGATAGTGTACAAGCTTATAAAGACAATCTAACCAGTTTAATGCGACCTATAAAAAAGGTATATATAATGGCTTTAGAAGAAAGATACACTAACATTACACGAGCTACAAACAGAAAGGGTGATGCTTTAGAGAATGCATAGAAGAAGGAGGAAAACAAATTTAGGAAGAAAATGGAAAACTAAGACTTGTGTGTACAGAAGATAGACACATATAAGAACTAGACATTAATAGCTGTGAACACTTTCGGAATGATGAGTGGACCATGACAATTTTTGCAGGGAAATGAAAATGTTATTCCATGGGTTTATTGAATTTGTGGACCGAATGCTTACTCTCTATTGCCAGCTGCCTGGAAGGGGTCTGTTATTTAGGCATCCTAATTACAAAAATGTATCATGTAAACAAGTATAGATGCACTGACACTAACACCCGCACAAAGGCAGAAATGTAGTACAGAAACAGGAGCTGGGTTAGTAGGAGACATATTTGAAGCTGTCATTCCACTTATAGGAGTCGTTTTAAACGGCGAGAAGATTAGAAAGCTGTCAACTGTTGTTGACAAAATGGTAACTAGTACATCTTGAGCTTTGCTTGTAATAAATACAGAACTAATATCTATATGATCAATGGTCTTACAAGACCGTCTTGCATTAGACATTATACTAGACGAAATAGGCAGAGTCTGCCAGATGCTGAAATTAACTCACTGCTGCATTTACATACCTGACAAGAGTAGAGAAATAGAAATGTTTGCAAAGAACATTTCGGGTTTACACCCTGATTTACATGAATTGAAAACACCAAGTTTGTATGAAAACTTTGGGATAGGAATTGCCACATTTGGGAATTGATTTTGAACAACAGGGAGAGGCATACTGAAAGCTAAATTAATGCCAATAGTCATAATAGGGCTTTGTCTTATATTTCTTTACACTCTGGGGCATATTTACGTTCCCTGGCGCATCCCTGCATATCAGCAGGGATGCGCCAGGGAAAATGCGTCACGCAAGTTTACCCTTGCGCCACGTCCGATGCGCCGCATTTACAATGCGCAAGGATAAGCAGATGCATGACGCATCTGCCGGAGGAAGGTTGGCGCAGTGCTGAAGTTGTGTCGCAAGCGCGACGCAACTCCAGCACTGTTCCAACCTTCCCTATCCCTAACATGGTGCGTCAATCCTTACGCCTGCTAGAAGCAGGCGTAAGGAATTGACGCACCAGCGTCGGAAAAGTGACTGCGTGAAATCTTGTAGATTTCACTATGTCACTTTTCCCAGGCGTTCCTGCGCCGAAACGCCCCCCCCTGCGCCGGTACTCCCACATGAAACCTGACGCAGGTTTCATGTGGCGCAGGGGTTTACTACGTGACGCATCTCCCTAGATGCGTCACGTTGTAAATATAGCGCAACGCTGCGCATGGTTTGCGTCGCCGCTGCGTCACATGCGTGACGCAACGGCGGCGCAAAAGTGGCGCAAGGGGCTTGTAAATATGCCCCTCTGTTTCTAAGTTGCAAATACATACTCTGAAAAAGACATGAAAAATTTCAAAAGAAATTATATTGAAAGGACGTGATTATATGGCATTCTGGACGACGATTACTTGAACTCATTAAAATTTAGAGGGTTGAAAAGAAAAAGATGAGACTCAACTGATGACAAAAGTACTGTTGTATATTTAATAGGGTGTCCATAAACGGGCTTTCCCGACTCATGTCCTTATATAGGCACAATTCGCCTTGCCCTTATATAGGCATAAAATCCCAGACCTTATTTAGGCATAAACCATGCACTCCAAATACAGGCATGGATTCCGACATCCGTCCACCCTAGCCTCACAACGAGTTCATGAAAAAACAGACCCTTAGGCTATGGAGTTTCCCTTGCCCAGGACTATTGATTTCTTCAAGGACTCATATATTATGCATGAACCATTATTCCTTAGGGATTCATTCATGACGTCTTTCGCTGCCCAACTCACGTCAATGCTAACATTTTCAGGTATAAATATACCTTCCCAAACCCCTGTAAATCAGAGGAGACCTCGACTTCAGAGGAGCCCGATTCCCGGCCGGACGCACTGAGAAGACACTGTCATTCCTGCACGCAGAGAGTCCAGCTTCCAGTGATCTAACTTCCCTTGCGGGGTGTTGGAGTTCGAGTCTGGGAACGAAATTCCTACCTCTCTCATTCTTCAGGTATGGAGCAGACTAGAACCTAGAGGGACTCTTGGCATACTGGACTCTTGGCATACTAGACTCTTGGCATGCTAGGCGCAATATACTCTTAGTATACTCTAGTCAGGATTACATCACCTACTTCTACTTCTCCCTACACCTAGGATAGGTTAGGTACACTGGGGTAGAACTAGGCTAGAAACGCATCGTATGAGTACTCGCATTTTTTAGGCTGTGTCATTTTATGTAAATGCATATATGCTGAAAAGATAATGCTAACGCAGTATTATTTATTTCTACTGCTCACTCTGTACATTATTTATCTCGCATACTGTCTTGTGATCGTAACAGCACATTTAACTTACAACAGAAACAAGACTGTTCAATAAATCCTTTTATTGAAAACGCCCGTCTGTTATTTCTGTGTAACTTTGAGAGTAACCAAAACACGCACGACTGAGCTGAGTGAAATAGTTATCTATTGTTTCTACGACTCTGGGACACGTCCTGATTCTGTAAGGAAACACAGTGGTCATGTTTTGCGGCTGCCAGAAACTACTCCCTTCTTGTCGTCAAGAAGTTTCTAGTGGCCTCTGAGCTAGCTGGCACAAGTAATTAAGTTTAATATACTCGATAGGGACATACCGACCTTAGTCCTATGTCAAACCTATAGGATATATTATTCCAATGCGCAGAGCCTATAAGGAAATAGGAGCTACACTACATGGCGCCCAACGTTTGGTAAGGCAGTAATTCAACGTTAGATACTGAGTAACTCAGCCGTGCTTCTTCTTTTTCTCTCAGAGACCCCTACCCATATACTCCAAAAGACGTCTGGAGTGGGCAGGGTTAGTATCCGCCACGGCTACATAGGGCAGTGCCCTATATATTAGCTGTTTGGTTTGCTCAACGTTGAAGGATACAGTGTTCCACAATATTGTGCACCTTATCTTTGTTTCCTTGAAACTTGTTCTACATTTTTCATAAAACAAAATGTCCTTAAACGGGGACAATCCCGCCGGAAACGGTGGAGCTGCGGCTGATCCAGCCCAGCCAGCACTTTTTAACAACACAGGTTTAAATGAAACCGAGGAGGGTGTCATCGACATCGCTCCAAACTTAAGAAGAGCCATTACTCTAAAACTTATAAAACATGGCCTATCACCGAGAGGAGGTAGAGCAGTTTTCGTGATTGAGGCACATGAATCCTTTCAGACAGAGGTATTCTATTCATGGGTAATATTTCCTGAATCCAATCCAGTAACACACATGTTTCACTTCTACAAAGAAGATGAACCACCAGAGGAATACATTCCTTTCGAGGATATAGAAATTCCATTAACATACCAAGAGCATCAGCTCTGGTTTAAAGGCGCCCTAAAACATCACAAAAACATAACCAGGCTCGGTCCACTAGGTAGACCAGGAGCAACATGGCCGATTCTAGCCGGCTATACACCTCATCCCGACATCGAAATAATGTCAGATGAGGAACTACTTACTCAACTCACAGAGTTAATAAAAATCTACAGACAATTGGTTCAATATGTCATGCGGACTTTTACTGTCCAACCACCATTAACAATTCCAAATCAAACCCCTCACCAGGGGAATACTCTAAAAATTACACCACAGACTCTATACGCAGTCATGGGTAAAATGCCCACTAAGCGGGAGCAAATTCCATTTTGGATAGCTCAAAAAATTACTCAAATCGAAGCAGTATTTCCAAATACTAGCCCACATGAGAAACACAGAATCCTAACCATTAGTTTACCAATGGGGATCACACCACAACTGGAAGACTGCACCACTTGGGGCTCAGTCTTTGCTGCCATCTACACTAAAACACACGGCATTCCGTCAATTGCGGTAATACCTGATGTCCTAAAACAAATTCAAAACGAATACGGGGCAGAGCCTGCTTTAAATTTAGGTATGAAATTACTGAAAAATTTTGACCAGGTCTCAACAATAATATTATCTAATATTAAAGGAGAGGCAGCAGCAGTGGCGATCCGACAAAAATTAAGGGAATTTGATGTTACAGAACATCAAACAGAGCTACCCAGAATTATAGAACAATCTTATGCAGAATTAGGCAGAGATAGTTTGGGTGGGAGACCAGTTAAACCGAAACTATCTGAAAGTCCTGAGAAGGACTCAATTAAACAAACTCCTACATCCTCTAAAAAGAAGTGGGAGTCTAATAAACAAAATTCAAATGAGAAAGATTCTCAATCCCGAGGTAGGTCTCCTCAAAAGGAGCCCTCTGAAAGTAGGTATAACCTCAGGAATAGGGATAATTTGAGAAAACCTGATAGGTATCTAGATACTGATACACGTTCCTCTCGTCCCTTTCAGGTCTCATCAGAGACTTCGGAAAGAAGAGGATGAACAGAACATAGAGAAGAACGCGTGAAATCGAAAGACGACAAACACGCTCCAAAAACTAAGGCAAAACCTCAATTCTCCAAAAAGAAAGTAGCAGGTCTGAAGATCAGAAATGCCGAGAATACTGAGAACACAACTCAAGAACGGAGAATGGGCTCAGACAATGCTGGACAGTGCAGCAGAAGTCACAATAGCTCGCCAGAACCTGAAGGAACTTCTGGAGATAGTGGACTTGAATGAGTACATTACGGTAGAGACTGTAGACACCAGGGTTAGTTCTCCACAAAAGTTATTTGACATAACACTCCGGATGGAGGGAGACAAACCTAGACAGGTTAAAGCACTCTTTTGGGAAAAACTATCAAAGGGTTATGACATACTTCTAGCAGAAAAGGACTGGCCACCACAATTTGTCAGGAAGTGCCCACATGGCGAGGACATTATTATGCCTGCCTTCTCCAATCACATACCAATTCACCTAAAATATACATATGCCAGAAAATGGGCAGTGGCCCAGGCTCCAGCATTATATAAAAATCATGTAGGATGGGATGAGGACTCACCTCACCATAAAATAAATCTGAAACATGAACCAACTGCACAGAGGCAGTATCCTATTAAGCAAGAAGCTAAAAAACACGTCAGGGAGATCTTAGATCAACTTGAATATCAAGGGGTGATTGAAACATGCACCTCCGCAATGAACAATCCTTTGTTTCCTGTCTCCAAACCAGACAATACATATCGTCTAGATTTGGACTACAGACATTTAAACACTTGTTCTAAAACGTTTGCAGTGCAAAATGCACATAGCACAGCATTAATGAATAACATTGTGCGTAAAAAATACAAAACAACATTAGACATCTCAAATGGTTTCTTTTGTCAAAATATAGCACCTGAAAGTAGGTACTTAACGGCATTCTCCATAATGGGGACCCAGCGTCACTTTTGTCGACTCCCACAAGGGTTCAAGAACAGCCCAGGTTTATTCTCAGCGAGAGTAACTGAGTTATTACAAATTTATGACAACGAGGCATTGTCCTATGTCGATGACATCTATCTGACAGACGATGACTTGGAAAACACTTGAACAGGGTGAGCACCATTATACTGGGATTCGCCTCTGAGGGCTACAAGTTCAACTTTAAAAAGTCCCGAATTGCCCATCTCAATGTCCTATTTTTGGGATATGAGCTTTCAAGTGAAGGCAAGAGCTTGGCAGCTAACTTTTTAGGGAAATGTGCGCGGCTCCAACCTCCAAAGACGCTAAAAAACATACAATCCATCCTGGGTTTCCTAAATTTTGGAAGAACATACATACTAAACTATGCAGAAAGGGTTAAACCTCTCTATGCATTAATCAAACCTGATTTTTCTATCAAAAACTGGACACAGGAACACACAGAAATTTTGCGTTCACTCCAGGCTAACATGTTAGCAACCAAACACTTACAAACACGCGTAAGTCAAAGAAATTTGGGATCCGAATAATTTCGGGTCAATGTGGATTCACCTACTTAACCTTCAATGAGGGTGAAAAAGTACCAATTGCGTACAAATCACATTTGTACACACAAGCGGAAATGCGATTCAGTTCTACTGAAAAATTCTAACAGCAGTTCAAACAGCTGTAGCAAAAGAAAGAGCCTTAGCCCAAGGGAAACGCATAATTGTCGTAACCCCAGTACCAGCTTTAGAAGCGGTCACAAAAGCAAGCATTCCAAATGCTAAAGCACTACATCCGAGATGGATACAATGGGTTAATTCTCTTGCTGCACCTGATGTTGAACGTTTTTGATCCAGATTTAAAAACACAAGCATTTCTCCAATATGAACAAGAATGTCCTCTGCCCACTGAGATTCTGCCTCTCGATCAGTATGAATTCATAATTTACACTGACGGATCCGCACAGCCCGCAACAGGGAGTAAGCAAGCTTACAGTGCAGCGTGTGCTATCGTTAAAGGTTGCATGCGAAATGGCATCTTCAGACCTATGGTCACAAAAACTCAATCACTAGGTGATTGTACAGCTCAGCGAGCTGAACTACAAGCATTCAAACTGGCACTTGAGAGTACGGATCGAGAATTCCTCACACTAATCGTGTGCGATTCCTTTTACTGTGTTCAGTCGTATAATAACTATATACAAAACTGGCTTGAAAATGGTTTCAAAGATGCGAAAGGTGGCACAATAAAGCACAAACTGCTTTGGGAACAAGTAGTTCAGTTGAAAAACGAACTACCAAAGGCTCACGTGATTCACACACTGAGTCATCAGCGTGATGGCGTTCACGTTGCAGGGAATTCATTGGCTGACGAAGCCGCAAAGGGGGCTGTGCAGACGGCTTCCGTAGCTGCGATCACTCGTTCAAAAACAAAAATAGATGGTGAGATAATGTTAGCTGTCAATGCTTCGATCAAAGGCAGCAGTGCAGCGTTACCAAAAAGGTTTCCACTCAAGTACTCTTATGTAATTGATGTGAATAACGTTCCTTTTGCTCGAATCCCTGGAGTGGGGGATAGGGTAATTCCAAACATGGAACGAAGAGCAGCTTTGATTTATGAAACACATTTGGGGGAGGGTCTGTCACACCAAGGGATCTCTAAAACAATTTTGACGTTGATGCAGCGGTAATTTCTCAATGCAAAACCTCATTTACCTCTATTTACCGCTGTAAAGATGTTGGGCCCTTGACACCATGTATTACCTTCAGGAGACTTTATATAAACATGAAAAATCAAAAATGCAATTAATATTTAAGCCAATAAAGAGAGTTGTGAGTATTTTAAAGGGTTTTATTTTCTAGTCAAAAGTTAAGGTTCTCTGACTCTTTATTCATTAGTCAAATATCAATCAGGTTACAGAATTGAAAATATAGGAAAAATAACATTAATACAGAACATATTACAGTCTGCATACGAGGCATTCCATGTATTAAGAAAATATGGCGCAAAATTGTCAGTCAGAAACTCTTAAAGAGTTTCTAAGAAAAGAGTGAGTCTTGCAAGGCTAATCAATAATTAATAATGGCAAAAATCTCCCATAAAGAGAAATAAATGCATAGGACAAATACATCTTTTCAAAAGCAGTTAGTCAAAGCATGAAATTTAAAGTTTAGCACCTAAAATCTAAACCTATTCTGATCCTCTCAGCTCTCTCTCTCTGCCTCGCTGTGCTGGTCTGTCTCTCTGTCTCAGGAGCTGCAAAATAGCCCCCACAGACGCAGCCCCTCCTTCTCTCTCCTCCCTGTCTCTGTGTCCAGCACAGAAGCTGGGCCTGGCCCTCAGGAAAAAATGAGCAAAAAAAGAGCCACCCCTCCCACTTGTAAGCCATATTTCAAGCAAAAGCCCACGTGCTTGGTCCTCGTAGCTGGTCCAATCAGAACTTCAAGACACATCGTCTCCCCATGGGCTGACTGGATACGTCAATAATCAGGCGTGTTCCTCATTACATGACTTCACATCCTTTTACATTTTAAAAACAATTACATTTTTCTGTAACAAAAAGTATTAATTGTGAGTTTTTCTCTTCACTTCCACAGTTTAAACAGGCTACAAAAAAAAAAATATGCAACATAGTGAAGGTCGAAGAGACGGAAACAGGAGGGCGTGATTTATTAACAAAGCCCTTTCATTGAAAGTTGGTAGGGAAGAGGAGCACATTCCATTATAATCTTCAAGGGCAAAACTACAGTAAACTGAGTCTACTAAAACAAACTAAAATCACGTGGTTTTCTACACCGCAAAAATGCATGTTAATTCAGCACAAATATGCTAGTTCAAGACACTTTTTCTGAATTAATCTAAATTAAATATATATTTCTATAATGAGGTTAAATCTAAACTACACATTAAAACAACCATGATTAATTAAATGAGCATTGTTTTACATGATTTCATTTGCAGGCCTCTTTCATGTTTTCATTCCCATGCACCAAAATCTACGTGCCATTTTAGAAATGCTGTCTGCAGCTTTTTGTCATATAATAATGCATACATTTTATAGGTGAAATCTGAGCTCCATCAATTCCCCCTTTGATGATAACAAATCATGATACCTCAAATGATTTGTAAATCATCACACTTATTTATTTTCACAAGTGACATTTTTATTGCAAAAGCTGAGCATATAACAATTTTACTTCTATTTCTAAGGCAAACACAAGTCTTGTCTGTAATCAGATCATATATATATCCAAGCTCAAAGTTTAGTGGAGAGTTCTGTAAGTAGCTTCTTGGAACTGTTAGTTTCTTCTAAAATAAGTAACTAAATAATAAAAAGAAAATTCAACAAGACAGTTCTCTTTTCTATTTTCTTTTCTTCTTTTCCTTTCATCATTCAAATATTCTTTTCTCCAGCTCTTTGACAGTTCTCATTTATTGTTTCAGCCTTTCTTTTTCTCTTTGTCACCAGCTTGTCATCAGGGTGGCTCATACAGTTCATTCAAAGTGACATTCTGTACTTTTTCCATGCATTTTGACCACTCGGGTGCTGAGAAACTCCGACAGAGCACCATCAATTCTCTGCACTTTTCCAATCCAAGCCTTTCACTTTTATTTTCACTTTGATCAGATTCAGATGTTTCAGCTTTGGGTGCAAATGATTTTTCAAGGGAACACTTCAAACTTTTTGGATACCCTTTCAGCCAGCTTTTTCCTACCTCCACTCGTAGGCCCACAGCACTAATTTCTTCTTCAGAGGCTGCATCTGACTCTTTCCCCCTTTGGACACCGCTTTCATCTGAGTCAGTTTCCACTTTTTGCTTTTCCAGTGCCACTTCAGTTTTCTCTAGTGCTGCTTCAGACTCTGTGTGTTCCCTTACAGCTTGACTGACCCTCTTCTGTGGACTTTTGACCACTGCTGGCATCTCTTCTTGAAGAGGAGCTGTTTTATCAGGGGGACACAGGACCATACGTGTGTGAGAGGCATACACCCAATTTGGAAAGCCACCACATTTCACAACCGTCTTTGCCAGGATCATTTGGAACAGGCCTTTCCATTTCACAGCATCTCTCAGATCAAAGTCGTTGCACCATCCATTATGCAGATCTTGTGTAGCAGCTGCAATCTGGTGAGAAACTGCACGCTCCACGTCAGTCAGACCTTCACAGGAATGGCTAGTGTTTTCATCAGTGTTTTTCACAAGTGCATTTGCATGTCCATTTTCAAGCCACTTCGGTGATGCTGAAACACAGTCTTTTGCAAAGTGTAACTCTGTGCTGTCTTTGTGTTGCTTTATTATGCTTGAAACTTCAGGCTGATGGCTACAATCGAATCTTTGTCCAATCTGTGGTTCTACACACATCATCTTTGAGACCTCATTATGATCTGATTTCAGAGAAACTGGCAATCTATACCTGGGCATCAGTTTTTGCAATAACACATTTACTACTAACAGGATACAATATTGTGCAACTGAATTAGCATTTCTCTTTCCCAGGACAACAGTGACTCCCAATTGAGAAATTATATTGCATGTTATGGTAAGGGCAATCAATTTCGAATTTTGGGCTGAGGTAACTACTGAAAGCCATGAAGCTTTGACAACATAATGTATAGGAAGCACAGCATGTGCTGCTTTTAATGTGTCATTATTACCTTTCAAATATGGGCCATCTACAAAATGGACATTGTTGGGCTGAATCAGACGTTCATCCTTAAAGTCTGATATTGGTTTCATACAAAAATTCATGACATTTAAACATTTAGGTTCAGTTTGATCACAAACAATTTCATTTGCTGGCAGTAAGCTAAATACATTTGAATTTAGACATTTCTTGGTCACAGTATTTTCCCAAAACAACTCCACAAAGGAAGCCACCATTTCAATAATTGGAAATTCCATTATTATAAACTCACTCTTTTTATGACTGACATCTACCACAGCTACTAATTTAAGGCAGCTGGGCATGTCTGTGACGTTGGGGTCAACGGTCATTGGGAAATACGTCACAGAACTTTGAACACATTCATGTTTTTGAACAGGCACTGAGAGAGCGCAGCCCTCCCTCTCACTGCAAATTGGTGTATTTTCTTTTAAATAAACTTGCATTCCTAGTGCCGGGGCGCGACACTTTTTCTCTTTCAACTCTAGGAATGCTTTTGTGCAGTTGTTGTCCAATGGAAGCGGATCAGACACATCCTTGTGTGTCAGCCTCAGTAAAGGCTTAGCCACTAGGGAAAGGTTTGGTAACCACTCTCTACAGCAGCTAACCATTCCCAAAAACATCTTGACTTCTTTCTGAATTTGAGGTGGATTCATCTGGTGAATTATTTCCACTCTCTCTGGTGACACCTTTCTAGCTCCCTTTCCAATTATGTGTCCCAGACATTCATTTTCTTTTTGACAGTACTCCTGACTATTCCCATGCAATGGCACTGTGACATGAACTTGACAAAAATCAATAACAGTAAGCCATTCTTCAGCACATGGAATGTGAAAAAATATATTGGCTGGATTCGGTACCACAGGACAACATGGAAAAGTTATGCTATTAATCTCCTGCACTAATCTGTTCTTTTCATTTAGTTTCTGTGAACCTGTGATCAGAAAGTTACATAAACTTCCAATCAATTCCATCAAAAATACTTTACTCACTTTATCTCCAATTATGGGTAAAATTTCTGCAACTGATGGTGTTCTTGAATACATGTCATCTGGTTCTAATTTGAATAAGACATGTTCTGCACATTTTATTAATCTGACATCTTTCTCTGTGAACTCCCTTACTTCTGTGTTTATTATTTCTTTCAAATCAGAAGGTAATTTTTCAACTGTCTTTTCTGAAAGCAATGCTACAGCTGTCTCTTGTTGCGCCATTTTAAAATGTACATCCTCATCAGGAATCTGAAAATTAACATCATCTGGTGTACAGTAATCTGTGCTGTTTAATTTGCAAAACAATTGTTTTCCTGCCAGGCCTGAGTCACAAACAACAAATTGGCAATTTTCCTCAAATGGGCCTATTTTGGGTGCAAATTCTTCTAAAACTGGGTTTGTAATTTCTCCTTTTAAAATTCCTACAATTAAGTCTGGATCTTCCACTACTTTCACAATGGACTTGGTAAATTCAGAATTGTTACGGTTAAAACTCTCATTTTCAAATACAGCAACCTGTTGAACTGGGTTCTGATTTTGTTTCTGGAAAATAATTCACATTTGCTCTGGACAACCTATTTAAATTAATTTTAGCATTTTCCATATTTAGTGGGACCATTTGGGCTTGAAAAACTCCTGCCATTGGTACCTGTTTCTGAACTGACATTTGCATTTGCTTGGCTGACACATCTTGCACCTGTATTTCTCTCTGTTTTTGCACATTTCCAACTGCTGCATCATGTTTAAATTTAAATTTCTTCTTCCAATGCTCAAATCTGTTATAAAGATGGCAAAAGAATACTCTTTCCAGCAGTGCAACATCCATACCTGAATTTGCACAGAACCAAAACACCTTTATTTCCATCCTGTGTTCTTTTAATCTGTACCCAATCAACATCCTTTGCTGGCACTCTGCCCTTCAGGAAAGTAATCACTGCTACGTTTTTCTCAATAACAACAGAAAATGATGGTGCATTCATGCAAACCCTTATCATTGTCTCCTCACCTGGCCTTTGCACAACAACTTTAGATTCTAACCACAATTCAGTCTGCATGGCAATGTCAAAGAACATTTCCAAATTAATGCACAACTCTTTTAAAATTTCAACAAATCCATCAACTTGTGGGTACCACAGCATAAGTTTGTCTCTCAATTGTGGGAATGTGTTCAGAAATGCTGCAAGTTCACTTTTGTTCCGTGGCACATGAACGTGCACTTCTCCTACCTTTTCTCTCAATGAGTAAGCAAAAGCTTCTCCCTCATCCTGTTTATTATTTTCCTCAACTAGATCTGGTGGTTTCTTTTTCTTATCCAGTTTCCTTGCTAGGTCTGGTGGTTTCTTTTTCTTCTCATGTTTTCTTGCCCACTTGTCTCCTAATTTCTCAAACCCATTGCATTTAAAAATATATTTCATTTCTGCAATGTGCAATTGCATTCCTGAAGAACACATTTTCTCATTTGTTTCATCATTCATATGGACCCTGAAACTTTTCTGAAATGGAAAACTTCCTGAAACATCAATTTCATATTTTTGAGCCAAATCAGTCAGTCTCTCATGTGTAGTTACTGCACATGTAGCTGTTTCCTTACTCAGGGAAATTAATTATTTTTCCTGACACTGGTTCACATTTTCATGATTTGAACAGCAGGGACTGTTAATTTCTTCATGTTCAAATGTTGATTTTAAAACACTACGCTGTTTCTCTTTTCCATGGTCTGGGTTAATTTGGTCCCCCATGCTCTCTAGCTTTATAAGCACTGCTGCTTCCTCACAGCAGGTTTGAGAAATCCCATATTCAAATATATTCATTTTTCCATGGGCTATTGGTGTTGTAAAGACTATTTCTCCCTCACCTTTTAGTGCTTGAACTGTCTGGGGTAATTTCTGTTCAATAATCAGTGAATTCTGAGTTTCTGAAATAAACCCTGCCATAATCACTCCTTCTGCAGCTCTTTGAACCTTTTGAGTAGGGGCCATATTAATTGGGACAGTCACAATTTTTCTAGGCATTGCCTGTGCATCTGTAGTTTGTGATATCTGGACTGAATCAGTCACATTTAAAGCAGTAACACCTGGAGGTATCACTGTCAGTGCTGAATCAACAGGTAGTGGGTCAATCTGAAATGTCTGCACTGTTCTCTCAATCTGTGTTTCTCTCTGTTTAACAGAAGCAGTAGCCACTGTAGTACCTACTAGTACACTATTTTCAGTATTTTTAATGGGAACCACATAAAGTGGCGGACACTCAGTTAACAATGCATCCATTATTTCATCCCCTGTATCATTATTTATTTGAAGCTTTTTATCATCATTAATTCCCTTCTCCTCTATCTGGTGCTTTACCTTTTTATCCTCACTTGCTTTGTCTCTTGCTGTCTTTTCCCACATGCTTAAAGCCTCAAATTGTGCAGCTCTAGATGGTGTCTTTATTTCACATAACACTTCCCTTAATTTGTCAATAATTTGCAATTCAAAAGTACCATCTTTTGGAAACCTCAAAGGACCTTCTTTTTCAGTAATCTTGCACCATTGGTGAACCCACATACATGAATTTTGTCCCAAATTGGTAGACATAAAATGCACGGGTGTTCCTTCAGGAGCATCACCAATTAAAAATGAATTTTTCACTTTACCTCCTAACAGCTTCTTTAAACCTTTAAACAATTCCATTTCTGCAATATTTTAATGCAATTTATTTTCTCCAATCCTGCCACAATTGACAGTTTCAGTCAGTTTAACTCCTACTACTGACCCTCCCTTCACAAACAGAGCTCTCTACACACCCTCTGTCTTGTCCAGTGCCAGCGCGGCTCTTTGTGACGTCAGTTTTCCTCCTGCTACTGACCCCTCCTTTTAAAATTTTACGGCAATATTTTTCTGAGTTTTCTTAATCAAAATTCTGTTAGTAACAACATAAAAACATTCGCTACTCGGTCTGTTCCACTAAATAAAGGATAGTTTTCACCTTTTCAAGAGTTTTCTTTCGTGTCGACAAGTGTAACAAATTCCATTACCCTGCCCTTCTCTCAAGCTCCAGATAAGACCTGTTACTTGGATACCCCTTTTGGGAAGTAGAGCCAGTGACTTCGCAGGTAAAATCCTTATGCTACCATTCACACTCACTTTTATACGATATATGGTCCCTGTTGTAACACTGTCAGCCCTACGTAGCTTCTCAGTATTACTTCCAACAGACGAGTAACCTCCTGCAGTGTGGCTTCCAGTTACCACCCGCTATTCCTTTCCTGGGAATTTCCACAGGTGTACATACCTGCTTTTCCAGACAACATAGAACAAGACACTAACTTACTTAACATGAAGAGTTAAAACATGTAATCAATAACCAATAAATCCTGTCCTATGAAATTACCAATATAATCAATAAAACCATCAATTCAAAATGAGCAAAATTTCACCAACAGTCAAAACCCTTACTATTTTCAACACTTCAAAATACATCCTAGCACATTAACAACATTTCACAACCCTATTGATACTCACACCACTCCAGCAATCACCTTCTTGCATCACCTTCCAGTACTGCTTTGCCAGTCTTCAGGTTCTGAGCATTGGAGTCAGGAATCAGGACTTGGACATTTATCTAACTTGGGCAATTATTTTCTAGAACTAATTTTCACAGATCAACTCTCTTCCTAAGGTCAATGGACTATTAGTCAAATAGTTGATGGTGATATTAATAATCCTTAATCACCAAACTAATTGATAATAACCTTCCTCTAGCTACCAGAAACTGATTCAGCGGTAATTTCACGGTAATTTCTCAATGCAAAACCTCATTTACCTCTATTTACCGCTGTAAAGATGTTGGGCCCTTGACACCATGTATTACCTTCAGGAGACTTTATATAAACATGAAAAATCAAAAATGCAATTAATATTTAAGCCAATAAAGAGAGTTGTGAGTATTTTAAAGGGTTTTATTTTCTAGTCAAAAGTTAAGGTTCTCTGACTCTTTATTCATTAGTCAAATATCAATCAGGTTACAGAATTGAAAAAAATAGGAAAAATAACATTAATACAGAACATATTACAGTCTGCATACGAGGCATTCCATGTATTAAGAAAATATGGCGCAAAATTGTCAGTCAGAAACTCTTAAAGAGTTTCTAAGAAAAGAGTGAGTCTTGCAAGGCTAATCAATAATTAATAATGGCAAAAATCTCCCATAAAGAGAAATAAATGCATAGGACAAATACATCTTTTCAAAAGCAGTTAGTCAAAGCATGAAATTTAAAGTTTAGCACCTAAAATCTAAACCTATTCTGATCCTCTCAGCTCTCTCTCTCTGCCTCGCTGTGCTGGTCTGTCTCTCTGTCTCAGGAGCTGCAAAATAGCCCCCACAGACGCAGCCCCTCCTTCTCTCTCCTCCCTGTCTCTGTGCCCAGCACAGAAGCTGGGCCTGGCCCTCAGGAAAAATGAGCAAAAAAGAGCCACCCCTCCCACTTGTAAGCCATATTTCAAGCAAAAGCCCACGTGCTTGGTCCTCGTAGCTGGTCCAATCAGAACTTCAAGACACATCGTCTCCCCATGGGCTGACTGGATACGTCAATAATCAGGCGTGTTCCTCATTACATGACTTCACATCCTTTTACATTTTAAAAACAATTACATTTTTCTGTAACAAAAAGTATTAATTGTGAGTTTTTCTCTTCACTTCCACAGTTTAAACAGGCTACAAAAAAAAAAATATGCAACATAGTGAAGGTCGAAGAGACGGAAACAGGAGGGCGTGATTTATTAACAAAGCCCTTTCATTGAAAGTTGGTAGAGAAGAGGAGCACATTCCATTATAATCTTCAAGGGCAAAACTACAGTAAACTGAGTCTACTAAAACAAACTGAAATCACGTGGTTTTCTACACCGCAAAAATGCATGTTAATTCAGCACAAATATGCTAGTTCAAGACACTTTTTCTGAATTAATCTAAATTAAATATATATTTCTATAATGAGGTTAAATCTAAACTACACATTAAAACAACCATGATTAATTAAATGAGCATTGTTTTACATGATTTCATTTGCAGGCCTCTTTCATGTTTTCATTCCCATGCACCAAAATCTACGTGCCATTTTAGAAATGCTGTCTGCAGCTTTTTGTCATATAATAATGCATACATTTTATAGGTGAAATCTGAGCTCCATCAACGTTAAAAGAGATGTACTGGTGGCCTGGAATGAATACACACATTCACATATTTATCAACAACTGCTTAGACTGTAAATTACAGCGAGAGAGCCACCAGACACCATGCTGCGAATGCGGCAACCCAGTACAGACACCACTGTTAGACAGCATTCGGCTATCTACTCGCCGGCGTCCAACTGGACAAAGGCATTCCCGCAAATACTAAATCTAGGTTCCTATGGTTATGGCCTCAGCGCTCGGCTGACGCTCGAACTGTTATAAAAGATTTGCGAGTCTTTATCGGCACATACGCAATAGGCACGCTACATTCTGACCAGGGTCCTGCGTTTAGCTCTAGGGCTTACAAGGAGGCCATGGCCAGTCTGGGCGTTGCATTGCGGTACTCCTCTCCATTCCATCCTGAGGGAAATTCTGTTGTGGAAAGGAAAAACCGGGACATAAAGCAGTCTATAACAGCTAGGGTATTAGGTTCGGGTGATGGGTGGGTCAAACACCTCAATAGCGTACAGCGCGCTCTCAACAATCTGCCAAGAAGTTCTCTAGGGGGGGTCACTCCATATGAGGTCTTATTTGGGACAAGAATGTGGGTTCCAGACTTAGAACACGTAGGCACAGTGGTGGAAAATAAACCATTTGATATCAAAGATCGTTTGGCTGTTTTACTGGATCTTAACAAATTAAGAACGAAACAAAGCAACGTATCCCTACAGCCAACCACCACTGGGGAAATATCGGCGGTCCCAGCAAGGCCTGTCTGGATTCCAAAAGTTGGGGATCTAGTCAGAGAAAAATCGCGGACAAGAAGGAATTTGGACCTTCTTACAGACAACCGGTACCTGTTCTAGCTGTTCAAGGAACAAGGACAGTACTTCTGCCGCCCCTTGCTGGAAGAAAGGAGAAAAGATTTGTGTCCATCGACCTGATCAAACCACAGTATGTGGCCAATACTAAGCAGTAGGCCTCGTGGACTCCGACCTAGTAGCAGACGCACTCCTCTTGCTACTATTCAAGAGGTTCAGACTGAAAGACTGATCACGATCGAGAATTCAGCTGTAACAAATGAAGGACTAAACAACCAAGCCATGGAACTCATCCCTCTTGACAACCAAATAACAGTTCGTCCAAATACACCTGTCTACACCAACGTGACACGTGATGAACTGTCTCCTGTGATTTCTACAAATCCTGATGCAATTCCAACAATTGACAGAACTGCTTCTGGCTATTTCATTGACTTTGATACGTTCTCAGAAGATCCAAGCGAACCTGAAACGACGCCAGCAACTTTCAAACTAAAGCAGCAAGTACAAGACTTTATTCACTTTCTGAAAAAGACTTATCTGGTTTCTCCATGGATTGAACTCTGGATTACATCTGGACTTTTGTTTTCCTGCTCTGGTTAGCTTTGGTAACAACTATAAGCGTGCTTATAAGTGGCAGATACATCCATGTGGATAGTGAAGGAAAAGGCGTTAACGTACTTTTGAAACCACATAAATCTTCCCATCGTGAAGCAAGAGACTTGTCATCAGTGAACATCACAGCTGTTCCTATACAGGATGGTATAGTGTGGGACAAAACAGATTATGAAATTTTCGGACCAACGGAACAATTGAACATTCCACATTTGTTTAAAATTTCACTAAGTGATTTAATTACGTCCAGTACCTATTCAGATGATTGGGACTTTGAGACTGTGACTGACATAATGTTTGATCTAGAAAAATCTGCTGCATTTTCTAAAAATGAATATTTAGAGGGTTCATCAGACTATGAAGAACTGTATTGTTATAACCACTATGGTCATCATTATTTGCATAAAACTGCATATCCAAGAAATGTGTTTATGTTTAACCAATGGGAACATTGTCCTACACCACCACAAGGTTGTTCAAAAACTTTTGCTAGTAAGTTTCCATATTTTTTAGGTTACAATACATCTGACCCAGCAACGTTTTACTACAGAAATGTAAACAAAACAGGACTGAAAATTATGTTAACAAATACGAAACAGATTTACTCTGCAGCATTCATTGCCCAACTGTCAACACAGGGTTTCAACTTATGGAAAGACACAATAGAGACAAAAACTGTCTGGGGTAGTAAAGATTGGCAAGTACACGGTATAGAAGCATTATTTAGAGCCTGTATCATCCCTGAACAAATACTGTTTTTGAATGAAACCGTCCAACAAACATCTTGTCTTGGATTGGCCAAGATCGAAGAGATTAAATCACCTTCTGTGCCAACACCTGCCAGTGATAATAATACAAAGGCAGTGGTGACAGTTGACAATATACTACAATTCAACAGATCTGATCCAAATTGGAAGAAATGGTTGATCTGGCCCTTAGACACAAACAACTGTCAGGAAAGGTTCTTGAACAAAACTCAGGGCTTTACTATTCATAGGCCAGACCCAAGATATGTCCAAAGACAACATCCGGGGGTAGTAACAACATACAGTGTAGGAAAATTATGCCTCGAATGGCTGCATAGATCTACACTACAGGATGTGAAACAACACTTATCCTTACTTACAGGAGACGCAGATCTTAGGGAATTCTTGCTTGGACCAAGAAAACCGCGTCAAAAACGTTTCATATATTCCCGGCATTTATGCTGCTTATAATGAAGCATGGAAAGTGTCACAGATAGAGGCCGCAGAACGAATACGTGAACTTGATCGTATTAATTTAGAGAAAACACTCTCTGTGGTCGACAATGGGTTAACAACTTTGTCCTCCAGAATATATTCATTGGATGGCATTGTATCATCTGCTATCGACATTCTAGAACAAGATTTGGCTATGTTACAACAAGGTCAATCTCAATTACGTTCTATAGTGTTATTGAGCTGGACGCTGCAATCTTTGCGAGCGGGCTATGTGCCTTGGCGTTTCATCAACACGTCGTCTCTGTTTGCAGAATACAATCTCACTGATAAACAGGTCGAATTGGCACAAAGAGGAGCAAGGTATTCAGTGCTAAGCATTGAAAAACTGGAGAAGTTACCATTCACAGTGGCAGAAAAACCAGCTACAGAATGGGTTATTCATGGCAAAATAACATTACCTGTGACAACTTTTCAGTTTCAGTATTGTCTCAGATAGATGCAAGCAGGCAAATATGAAAGGTTGGGTAAGGAATACATTAAGACATTTTGGGATTTACCGTATACACATAGATGTTGGAGTGAGGATCGTGAAGTGTTTCTTAGTGGTACCAACTGTAAAAATGCACTGACCGGTTCACTTATTTGTCAGGACATTTCTTTACACGGGACTTGTAATGGTTCAGTGGCAAATTTGTCTTGCCATCAGCATGGTACACCAGCTGCTGTGATTAATCCAACGTTTGGACAACTTTCTAACGGGAGTTACCTCATACTGAATGATCAGAGTTGTTGTGGAATGTTGCCAGGCATCCCATATCTAGTAACGGTCAACTCCAGGGTCACTTGCTGTATGCAAGTATTGTTTGCCCCAATAGACACAGTCAGGAGTCGCCGCTATGGCCTTCGCTGAACGTCTCTTTTGTAAGATTTGATACTTTAAGCAGAATGAAAGCCATGCTTTTACAGCAAACAGTGCCTTTGACCTCGGCCAAAGAAACCTATGATCTACAAGTAGCAAGGACTTCGGCTGAGATACAGACTTTAATACGTACAAACTGCCCTATACATTTCGTAGAAATGGTATCACGTATCTTTAACATGTCAGATGCGACCGGAATTGTACATGTATTTAAGAGCATTTGCACCGGTCTGTTAGCACCTTTCCAGGCAATACTTGGAATCATCCCCAACTTTGCACATTCGGTGTTTGGTGGCATACCATTAATTCTCGCACTTGTTGCCGGAATTTTATTCATCTTTCTACTATTGCGCTATGGCCAGCCTATTCGCAGACATCACTCCGAGCGAAATGGAGAAAGCTCTCCTTGAAAGAAAGTGCCGTGAGCGAATAGTACAGCTATTGGGCATGACTCGTCTAAGGGACCTTAATACAACTTGGTTCCTGTCATTCAGACCAATCTGGCAAGATTGCATCTTACCTGTTCTACGATGCCTGCTATGCGGTGAAGAATGCGTGTTGGACGCTTGTCTAACATATCCATCAGCCACGCCAAAGGACGTCGATACTTTGCTGGTCCCGATAACGGCCCATGCTTTGTGTTGTCCCCAGAGGCTACCAATCCTGATGTCAGCATTCATTGAGATCTCACAGACGCTTCCGGCTGCTGCTGAGGTACGAGAGACAACTCCAGGCACACAGGTAACAATGGACGCGAACATTGCTGCGGCGACCTATGCTGAGAGCGATGCTTCACATCTTTGTGCGGTCAATCTCTTACACGAGGTGCTCCAACTTACACCAACGACTGTGGATGATGTTTTGTCTATTGAAATAGATGATCTCATGTTTACACCAGACCCATAAACTGACTCTGAATCAGCATACTGTGTTCCAGAGATGCAGTAACAATTTGGCCTTCATTTTTCAAACACTTGGAACTCAACCAAATTTGAACTTTTGTCCCATTTTTTCGAACGAAAATGGCACTTCGATCTGCTTAAAGTAGAACTAGCTTTATAATACGGACTTGGCAGTACTTCCAGGGACACTTAGTCATCTTGTGTGTCTAGAACAGTTCATTTAATTTTTATGACAGGAAATAACTTCAATTTTGTATTAAGTTATCGATCATTTTCGTCATATGTAATTATTGCTTTTATGTTTCATTCCGATTGCATTTATTTCTAACTTTATGCTGGAAATGAAGACATTGCTTAATGATGTACGGAAAACTTTGCATTTTCAATATGTTTTTTAATGCTTTTAGAAAATATTTTTAATATGCAGTACTCCATTTTAATGTTTTAGCATTTTTTATATGTTTAGCATTTTAGTATCATCGTACAAACGAAAGAGGAGTGGGTGTTGTATATTTCCTAGGGTGTCCATAAACGGGCTTTCCCGACTCATGTCCTTATATAGGCACAATTCGCCTTGCCCTTATATAGGCATAAAATCCCAGACCTTATTTAGGCATAAAACATGCACTTCAAATACAGGCATGGATTCCGACATCCGTCCACCCTAGCCTCACAACGAGTTCATGAAAAAACAGACCCTTAGGCTGCGGGAGTTTCCCTTGCCCAGGACTATTGATTTCTTCAAGGACTCATATATTATGCATGAACCATTATTCCTTAGGGATTCATTCATGACGTCTTTCGCTGCCCAACTCACGTCAATGCTAACATTTTCAGGTATAAATATACCTTCCCAAACCCCTGTAAATCAGAGGAGACCTCGACTTCAGAGGAGCCCGATTCCCGGCCGGACGCACTGAGAAGACACTGTCATTCCTGCACGCAGAGAGTCCAGCTTCCAGTGATCTAACTTCCCTTGCGGGGTGTTGGAGTTCGAGTCTGGGAAAGAGATTCCTACCTCTCTCATTCTTCAGGTATGGAGCAGACTAGAACCTAGAGGGACTCTTGGCATACTGGACTCTTGGCATGCTAGGCACAACATACTCTTAGTATCCTCTAGTCAGGATTACATCACCTACTTCTACTTCTCCCTACACCTAGGATAGGTTAGGTACACTGGGGTAGAACTAGGCTAGAAACGCATCGTATGAGTACTCGCATTTTTTAGGCTGTGTAATTTTATGTAAATGCATATATGCTGAAAAGATAATGCTAACGCAGTATTATTTATTTCTACTGCTCACTCTGTACATTATTTATCTCGCATACTGTCTTGTGATCGTAACAGCACATTTAACTTACAACAGAAACAAGACTGTTCAATAAATCCTTTTTATTGAAAACGCCCGTCTGTTATTTCTGTGTAACTTTGAGAGTAACCAAAACACGCACGACTGAGCTGAGTGAAATAGTTATCTATTGTTTCTACGACTCTGGGACACGTCCTGATTCTGTAAGGGAAACACAGTGGTCATGTTTTGCGGCTGCCAGAAACTACTCCCTTCTTGTCGTCAAGAAGTTTCTAGTGGCCTCTGAGCTAGCTGGCACAAGTAATTAAGTTTAATATACTCGATAGGGACATACCGACCTTAGTTCTATGTCAAACCTATAGGATATATTATTCCAATGCGCAGAGCCTATAAGGGAAATAGGAGCTACACTACAGTACACTCTGAAAACAGATTCACATGAGAAACGTAGGCATGTGATGATTTTCCAAATCATCAGATGGGGAAATTGATAAAGCTGAAAATGTTTACACAAATTTCCCCACATAATGCTATCGAAACGCTTTAAATACTAAACCTTGAAATGCATAATACGTTAAACGTTAGAGAAATGTACCTTTAATTAACATGCAAATGTGAAAAAATGTCTGCTTTTTTCTGCAGAAGGCTTTCATTTCTATCGTTCTCTACTTGATAGGCTGCAGTATTCATTTATTCTGCTCTATCTCTTTAAGAAAATAAGTGTTTTTCATAAAATAGTGATTTAACATTATAATCAAACTCTAGGACTTGACTTTTTGTGAAATGTGCTGTGTCTTGGAAAATGTATTTCTTCTTCCCTCACACCATATGATTTCACTGTACATAGAATGTTTTCTTTGCCACATGCATAATGAACAAGCGTAATAATAAAAAGAAAATGCTTGCCATAGCTTACATTTCGTGATTTAACAAGGATCTACCAGAATTTGAATATTTCATTTCATAGAACAGCCCATTGTTATATGGTGAGAAATCAGACAGCTAACAGAGTAGGCTTACAAAAGGTTCTCAGGAGAATCTTCGTAGATGTAACTTTTTGTAATACGTTGTAGCCATTTCTAACTGACTTCATGCTGGCATGGACGTTTACCTTGGGAAATGAGGGTGAAAACGATGGACCATCGGAAGACCTCTCACTATTGGATGATGATGCAGCGTAAAGCTAACCAAATTTTTCTTATCACTCACAATAAATCTATATCACGAGGCCCATTTTCTAATACATCCTAATCTTATAATCATCTTTATTCTTTACCCTTCATTACCATGACTTAGGTCCTCCGACGGGTCTTTTTTGCTGAGCTGATAGGGACAAGAATATTTGGAAAATGCAAACAATTATCCTATGAGAACATGGAATAGATAATTGTTAACGTGACCATGATCTTCTCAAACCTGAAACAAAACCTTCATTGGCCACACATATAGACTCCTTGAGATAATGGATATGACCAAAAGAATGAGACAGAATCGATAAAGATAATTCAGGAAAAACATTTATCTAATGTCTCAAATTGCATAGACAGATCAGCAATATATTTCAAGAACAGATTTTTAATGGCAATTTGTTAATGCAAGTAATCACACAGTTTAGCACAGGTCATTTTGGCAGCACAATTCAGCCTAGAGAGACCATGGAAAAAACACAGATTCAGTTATTAATCATACAAACCAAAGCAAGGCAGTTCGCTTCAGGTCTGCCTTCAGGTGATTCAGTTCAAGTTCAAGCTACAAGTTTAAGCTACATGCCATAGCAGGAGTCAAATGACCTCTCAGCCGAAAGGTTATTTTCCCGCACAACTTTACCAGCCGGCAAAGTGCAGGATTTGGAGTCGCAGTTTGATTTAAACTTCAGTTCATTAGTGTCAAATCCACCAAGAGCAGGTGAAAAAGGGACATATAATGAATAATAGGTAACAAGAGTCAATCTGACAGCATGTCGGCAGGAAAGATGAATGACAGCCAGCCCCCGCCTCCTCCCAGATGGGGCAATTATACTCCAAATGTTCCAGGTTTGCACCCCTTAACGTAGCCATTTCATCAGTCCATGGGGTTTTATTGGTCACTCACGGTGGGCTGTCATGGGGTGATCAGTAAATCATACAATTCCGGATTAATTAAATAATCCTTTTTTGTAAATCTCATTAAAATTCATTATGCTCCATTTAGTTAGCATTTCATCTCATCCACAGAAGTAGGAGATACTTGTATTTGTCCATAGTCAATCCATTCCCAGGCACCTTTCCCTGGGTTTGCAACAATATTTGCTACATTTCCATCGACTAGTGAGCAGTGAGTCCATTGTCAGCTAGAAAAGAAGTGAAACTTTACAGAAAATTCTCACAGAGCTTAAGTGGCTGCCTCACATAATTGTACATTAGCAAAAAGGAAAAAGAAGCTTATGAGGCCTACATGAAAATTTAGCTGAATCACTGTCATGTTAATATTATTGTGTCGTGTAGTTCCTAGGACCCCCCAGGACCTGCACGCTTTGGATGACCTAAACTGAGGGCTTGGTGTGTAGACAGACTCTGGACACCCCCACAGGATGAGTCAGCCGTTAGACCAGCTAGCTCTACAGTGCCACTACCACCCCCCTGTATTCTACAGTGGTGTAGGTAGTTTCTGGCAACCACTGAACATGACAACCCTGATTCCTGAGGTATCATTGAAAACAATATGGTATCTTTCGCTCAGTCACTCATGCTTACTTTTCTCAGAATACACATAGAATGACGATTGGAACGGTTTCAATAATTATTTATTGGCCAAGGGTCAGTCTAGTATGAAACATATTCGCTGCGACAATCAAAAGACAGAAGCAGACAAATGTGATCGCTAGCACCAATATCGTAAATAGTAGGTACATTTCTACCATAGTGCTAATAAGATGAATATAAGCAGATTATATAAAACAATAGCATTGGCGTACTCCTACGATGCATAGCCTACCTAAATGCACCTAGCCTAGCTATGCAGGTGAAGCATGTGTATGTAAGTGCTAGGATATATCCTAATGGAGCCAAGAATCCCCTGGGGAAGTGCTAACCCCTCACCTGATAGCTTAGAATGAAGGACCCCGTCTCTGCGTCCAGGATGGCACCCCGCAAGGGAAGTCAGGTCTCTGCCTGTCAAAGGATCAGCCTGCAGAGTCTCGGTCCAGCCTGGAAGGAATCCTCCTCTGTGTCTGTAAGGGGGAGTGAGGGTCTTTTATACTAAAGTGGTCACTCAAGGGTTTCTTCTAGAATTAGTATGTTTTGAAAACATTCACTAATCCTTCGTTAATCCTTTTCTAAACAAAAATACTCATGCACAGCTGGCTGTTGGCCATGGATGAAGAAAGTGGTGACCCTTATGCAGAATAAATCTGGGTACAGAGAGTCTGGTGTCGAAGAGACAGAAGTAAGCTACTAGGTAAAAGGTCACCTGTGTAGGATCGTTATGTCGTGTGGATGGGATAAAATGTATGTAATCGGTATGTACATTATGGGACTATCCTAAAGGACATGACAATTGAAGATCATACATTTGCAATTGCATTTAATTTTCTTCATTAATTCAGTTATGATTATCTTCATGAAATACATGTCAGTACAAAGTACTACTGAAAATATTTTTTTTCGTTCTATCATTATTTGGCACATTACCATGCGAACATAATTTTCAATGTGACACTTTTCAATGCATGTATTATTTTCATATGTGTTACAAAAAGCCCATATTCATTCTAAGTCAGTTCTCTTTGCAGAAAGCATTTCTATATTTCTCTAGTACCCCTATGCATATATGCAATCCTTTTAATGCACATTTGAATATAGTTATTACAAAAACTCTCTATGTTATTTTTATCTTACCTCAAAACGTAAATGCATTTGCATGATATTTCTGTTTTTTCTCACTTTGTTTACATTATTTGTATCATCGTTTTCTAAATCTCTGCATGCTTTTACGATACAGTATGTGAACTCATGTTTTCAACTTAATAGGTTAACATGTCTCATCCAGTAAAAATGTCATAAATGATTTTTCCACGTAGGAATTGGTAAAGATGGGTGTCAAGTAACATCAACGCTCCATCAATGACATTCACCTGTTTTTGCAACATGTTTAGCAGCTTGCAATATTTTCGTGCTCCTGGCTAGAGACATTCAAGACTCTTTCCATGCATCCCTACCTTGCCATGCCCCTTGGCACTTTGCTGTGCTAGCCTGACTTGCCATAAGCTACTGCTTATGGTGATTTCTTTGTTTTTCTTACATTTTGCAGGAGATTTTCTATTTTATGCTGACCATAGCTTTGCTGTGATTCCTTCCTTCTCTCTCTTTTAGACAGTTGCTAGTGCATTTGTCAGGAGAACTCGGCTGAGTCTGCAGAACAACCCTTTATGCAGAGTTTGTGCTTCCTCTTAGTTATCTGCTCCAAAATCTACTTGCTCTTTTCTGGAAAGAACCCCAATAGGTACTTGTTAGGCTAGATTAGGTCCTTTAGTTTAGTATAAGGACGATAGTCTGAATGGAACACGCTGTTTTTATTTCTCTATGCTTGCTCTAGCCAATCTATTTCTTATTATTTATTTAATCGATTTGCCACTAATTTGAATAAAGAACAAAATTCTGACTAATCTCCTAAATGAGAGAATACATTTTTAAAACTTCACTAACTCGCTCTTTATTTATTGAACAGCAAATGTGATTATTAATGTATTTTGATGTGTAAAGCTCCTTTCGAAAATGGTGGTAAAGATTCATCGTCCGAAAAAGGCACAGAACTTCTAGATTTCTTAAGTGTGTTTTAAGGTGGCATCTTCTGTGGATATTTCGGAGAGATTTCTGTGCTAGCACACTTAGGAGCTCTGATATGTATGCATCACCTTCATTTCAGCTGCTATCAGGAACAATTTTGGTGATCATATCTGTAGAAAATGCTTCATCTTGGGATCCCAAAAATATACTGGCAGCAGCAATTAGGCCCTCTACCATCTGCCTGTCAGGTAAGTGTGCAAAGTAAGTTTTGTATGTTTGTAAAAAATTACATACTGTACACAATAACATACTCTTGTAGAAACTATATTACCGGGTATGTAAATATATCAAAGCATGTTACACTGGTGTGTAATTTCCACTAACACCTTGTGTAATGTCTCTGCTTTTGTTTTCATGTTGACATATGAATAAATCAGAAAACGAATAAACCTCAAACTTTATTTTCAAGCTGCTGGATTGAGGAGCTCTTAGTCAATTCCAACCGCTAGGACCCAGGTTCAGCAAATGACCTCATGGGGGATATCCAAACCACACAGATATGTGGTTGGAGTTTGAGTCTGCATTTCACATGTTTGTGTATCTCATCACTGCTAATCTCTGAGCTAGCATATGTTGGGTTTCACAAACCCCATATTAAATGTATCTTAAAACACAGCTGAAGATGTATTCCAGTAAACTTTTGTGTTTTACTATTTAAACTAGTGTGTGATGTACTTGATCTACTGAAATCTTACTTCTTTCAGGTACTGGGGACACTGAGTCGTCTGAAAATACAGAACTGTCTACAAGCAGAGAGCGACAGGAACCCTAGGATAGAATCCAATTCTCCCCCAAGCAGCAATATCTGTGGCCAGCATTGCATAGCAAAAACAGGATGTGTAGGAAAGATGAGCAGGAGCTACTCACGGAGGGGGACATGGATGAAGAGAAGGGAAATGTTGGTCCAATGCCTCAAAGAATGAAGTCTACTACAGGTCTAGCCAGCATGTTCCTCCTACTTCACCTTTGAAGATTGCCAGTCCCCAGCATTCAACCATCACCTCCTCACACTCTTCACATCCAAGGTTGATGTGTACATTCTTCTAAACACTCCTTTTGTGAAGCTGTATCTTAGGCCTGCACTCAAACATCTGAAGAAGAGCACACCATGGTGAGGTAAAGGTACTACCATGCATGAATCCCCTCCCCACAACCTCCCATGTGTCACCCCTCTCCGTGCTGGTCGACCTGCTGGTTATGTCAGAGGGCCTCCATGGAGAAGGCATGGGCTCTAGTTGGCCAGTAGGAGGATGTGAAATGTTGTCAAGGCAAGATTAAGATTCAACAAGATCAACTTCAAAATTATGGAAAGGGAATGCAAGAAAGACCCCAAGCTTTGGCCATGAAGAGGATTGAGGGAATGTTGAATATGTGCCAAATTATACCTTCACAGTCAACAAATTGTGAAAAATCTACACAACCACCTTCACTCCCACCTGCATAGCCACCAGCCTCAGCTTCACAGCCACCTTCGCCAACTTTAGAGGCACCTGCTCCACTTGTCCAGCCATCAACAACCCCACCTGAACAGCAACCGGTACTACCATGTGTACAACCAATGGCAACCGCACCTGCACAGGCACTGGCCCCAATAGTGCAGGCACCTGCACAGGCAGCTGTGACACATCCACACGCACATATTCCCAAACACCCAGAATGAGCACACACTTAAAAAGATCTTCATCTTCACAATTGAGAAGTCATAGAAGATACCCCTGTAAATATTGTTTGATACTCACCATTATCCTGAAATAAATGTATGTGTACAATTCACAACCTCTAACCTGAGTTGACTTGGATGTTTTTTAAAAGCAATTCTCTGGTTGTGGTACATAGCTTTCAATATCACTTTTCGTGAATACTACATTTAGAACAGTAGGACAATTTATGTTATAAGCCATCATATGGAAAGCATATGTTAAATACCAACACATTTCACGTAAGCATATTGAATGCGACAAACATTATGAAGTGTAAAGAACAGAGTGGTTTTTAAAAAAAATAACATTTTATAAATGGTTTGATATTATCAAAAAATAATTTTTATATAAAAATAAGTTACAATAAAGTTAGACAGAATGTGAGAAACGAACACAAATAAAGACTTCAGACAGAAGGGCAACGGGGACTTGGAGATGGTTGGGAACTTAAAAAAACAAGTTAGGAAGCATCGGGGAACCATCTATATACAAAGGGTCAAATAAAATAGGCCAAAATCAAAATGTAGTCCAAACTTAAGAGACCACAATATCTAAAATGAAAATATCAGCTCTCTAAGCCACATGTAGTTTGGTAACCAGGCTGCGGGCTTGGGAGACAAAGTCACTGGCCATCCTCATGCTCAGTTTTTATTATAATGTTCAAATCTTCCTTTGACACAGGCTGGGTGGTGCAGGATCAGACACCCCATGGGAAAAGACAACAAAAGGGCTAGCAGGAGAAACAAAAAGGACAGATGAAGTTGGCGATGGACAACAGTAGATTGGGTGAGTTTGGGAGACTACATAGACAACATAGCTGCAGTCAAGGTGGTGATGGCAGCAGTCAGAGTTTCAAGCTGGCCAGACAGTGTCTCTCAGAGTTTCCTAACTTGTGCCATTTAGTCCTGGATGTCCCAAGAGATCATTTTCTTAGCCCCCTCTATGGCTGTCATCACCCCCTTGAGTGCAGCCCCAGGAACGGACACAGATGGAACTGATTGGTGCTTACAAGTAGTGGCAGTGGATGCAGAAGGAGGCACCGATGGGATTGGGGCCTCAGGAGCTAGTGGCTGGAGGCAGGCCCAGATGGTGTTGGGGCTGCTCTTGAGACATCCCTTCTACGGGTTCTTCCTGCAAGCCAAGATGAGACCCTACTTCTGCCTCCCCCTGGCTGGTGGTGTCCGGTTGCTTGTCCCCCCGCCCCCTTGAGCCTGTTTAGCCTCCGCTTGGAATCTTTTAGCTGATGTTCTTGTAATCTCGGGGCCAGAGCACTATCTCTGGTGGTGGTTGGTTCCTTGTCCTTCTCCTCACTTGTGATGTCAAGGTGACGTGCCTACCTTTGAGCCGAAGACCTTATTTCCTTCTCCTGATCCTGCTGGGATGTTGACTTGGCCTCCCAGATCCACTGAAAAGTTCAAATAAACAAATATGTATGTGGTAAGCAAATTAGCCACAAATAAAAGCAACAAAATACTAATTGCTGATTTTGTAGTACCTTGATCTAATAAGGGATATCCTGTGCATGAAAATATAACTGTGAATTAGATGGATGAAATGTAATTAACTAATTTAAAAACAAATTACGTTTTCACACATTTTAAATATGTTGAAGGAAATCCTAAAAATTGGCATTAAAAAAAAAATTCATTACCCAAGAGAGCTTCAGATGTTTACTTTGGTAAAACCACTGTGTCCCTTAAACTAAAGCTTTGTTTATACAGCACACTGCAAAGCATATGCACTTACTTAGTACTGCTATATATAATTTGAATAATAACTTACATGACATTCTTCAGAAAATGTGTGCTTGTACTAGACTTTGGATATATATGTATTATATGAAGTAAGGGAAAGTTACACTATATCAGCCTTGACTATATTTCAAATAACAAATAATAGTTAAGAGAAACAAAACCAACAAAAAACATGCTTGCTAAAACATAGTAACATCACAAACTGGCATACTAACAAACATTTTTAAAAGACAAAAATTCACCATAGCATCAGCTTTTCAAAAGTCCTTGTGCCACTCCCAGTTTTTTGTATTTGAGAAATTCACTTGTATACAATCATACCTATTTGTGAAATGACAACTACAGGTTGCAGAATTCCTTGAAAAATGTGTAGCAGAATGAAATACTGATGCACGGACCTTAGAAAATTTGCACCTATGACTCAGGGTATGTTAAAGGTCACAAACATCACCACTCACTTCAAAATATATGACAAATATTAAAGTACATGTACAAACCATCTCTTTGCTGCTCAACCTCTTCCATCTGAGAATTAAGGATCAATCAAGTAGCTTGTAGGACCCTCTGTTACAGCAGGGTCATGCGGGGGGGAGCTGTTAATACAGTTGGGGGAACACACGCATAATGCCCTGCGCCTTTATAAGAGCTAAGCATCATAGGTCCTCCCAATGTTTTCTGAACATTTTGCAGAAACAATTGCACACTCCCACTGCACTGCAATGTCATATTTGGGCATGCACTGCATTACTCAGCTAGCTATCTGGTCCCTCATAAAGCTGAGGGTACTTTGCAAGCACTCCGTCAGTAATGATATTCAATTCACTCTCATTGAAGGGGGGTGCCTTCTCATCAAGTCCCTTAGCCATGCTGGAGGAAAGATTGATACAAGGAGCAGCAGGATGGAGGAGGATGCTTCTCTGAGTAAAGGCTGGCACAAAATGAATTATGACTAACTTCCTCTTCATGTATGACATTTCCTGGATGTCATTTTCTGTGTATTCTCCACCCGACTGCACAGACGGAGCCGAGTCTTTGCACAGTAAGTAGAGTCTCAGTATACGGGATGGAGCTCCCCATGTGTGAAGGGAAATTGTTGGGCTTGCTCTGCTCCCGATCGCATGTGTGTGAGGGGCGGAGCAAGGCAAGAACAAAAGAGTCCAAACAGGACGTAAGAGAGCTTCGCGTTCTAGTCGACGTGTGCGGGTCTTCCATTCTGCCCCTCTCCACACTTACCTGAATTCCTTCCGGGTTGCTCCGACATTCGTCAGCGTTCTCTTGCCGAACTCCTCTTCTTGACCGCAGAGACTTCGCGCTGCTCCTGACTTCCGCTGCTCGTCCGGCGCCACGGGGCCTTCACGATGTTTTCTGAAAGACAAAAGAGAAAAGACATAAACTGCTCACAAAGAGTCCAAGCTCCTTAAGGCGGTAACATTGATTTTGATTTGCATAATATATGTAAAGTACTTATCTGATATAGTCACCACGGTGTATGGAGATTCTGCTCCCTTGCTGACATTGCTTGATGGCTGTAAGAAAGATATAAATATAAAATTATTCACCTGAATATTTAAGGGGCTGATTTTTCACTGTACTTTAGCCCTGCACACTTTTGTGTATATTTATTATTTATTTTTTCCTATCCTTATCCATTCCCAGAGAATAAGTTTTTTCTTTCTCCTGGTTTTGAAATGGAGTTGAATAAGTTGGGCTTTAATTGGATTCCACGCCAATCATCTCTAAGGTTAGTTGTACCACATACATCCTGAACTATGCAGTCCTGTTCTTCTAAGTCGAAAACACCTAATGATCTACTCTTCCTTACAGATATATACCGACTCTGCTTTCTGATACAACATATGCCTAAGCGGAACAGGGATCTTTCACAGGTAGTTATATCCAATAGCATCACACTAAGGGGCATATTATCAAGGGCCCATCGCCGCTTTAGCGGCACATTTTTGCTGCTAAAGTGGCGATATTTTTATTGCCCTATTAGCAAGCTGTCGCTAACAGCCGTTAGCGACAGCTCACTGGCGATAGCGGGCGGTTTTTTTATCGCCTTGCATGCCAGCGATATTTATCGCTAATGACATGCAAGATAGGCGTTCTGTCTCTAAACTTCACAAAAACGCCCGCTAACCGCACTTCGCCCTATCAGCAAGGATGGCCTGGACCCGCGAAGCGATTAAAAAAAGTGTCGCTAAGGCCTGTTAGCAGCAGGAATTTAAGACGAGAAAAAAGCAGGTCTTAAAAATGTGGATAAGACTTGGGCCCACACCTATGCATGTTTTTGGTGCTGGACTGCGCTGCAAGCAATGTTGTAACGCTGCCCTGCGACAAAGATATAGGGGCAGATTTACAATCCCCTTGCGACATCTTTACGACACCGTTGCGCCACTTATGTGACGCAGCGGCGTCGTAAACAATGCGCCACTATGCGACAGATTTACAACGTGACGCATCTAGTGAGATGCGTCACGTTATAAAGCCCTGCGCTACATTATACCTGCGTCAGGTATAATGTATGCAGGGTGGGCGTTCCGTCGCAAGGAAGCCCCGTAAAAGTGACACAGTGAAATCTACAAGATTTCACTTAGTCACTTTTACGTCCCCGCTGCGTCAAAACCTTACGCCTGCTTGTAGCAGGCGTAAGGAGTGACGCAGCATTGCAAGTATAGGATGCCCCTGAGCAGTGCTGGAGTAGCGTCGCGCTTGCGACACGACTCCAGCACTGCGTCACCTAAACGCTGACAGATGTGTCACGCATCTGTCTCTCCTTGCGCCACGATGCGCTGCATTGTAAATGCAGCGCATCCATGGTGGCGCAAGGGGTTCCTAACGTCACGCAAAATAACTGGCGCATCCCTGCTGATCTGCAGAGATGCGCCAGTTATTGTAAATCTGCCCCATAGTGCAGTAATGTGCACCATCACTAAGATAGTGCGCATTCCTGGGCCCCAGTCATGAAAAGTGTTTATGCGCTGCGAAAAGACAGCGTTGCAACACTTCTCAGCACGCCCTCCTTGCAACAGCATGGATGCGCTGTACTCACTGGACAGCGCTCCATGACGCAAGTAACGACAGATACATCAGGAATCCTGACGTATCTGTCTGCGCTAAAGTCATGCATTGCTGCAGTCGTGTCACAACCATGACGCAACTCCAGCAATGCATGGGGTCAGCCCATCCCTGTGGCACAGCATCACCCTCATGCCTGCCATCAGGCAGGCGGAAGGTACTAACGCAGTGCCGTTCATGAGGGGTGCCCGAATGTCTGCGATGTTGGAGATCCATCGGTGGTGGTTGCGCGCTGTGGTGTCATCATTTGGAAGCATTGGTGGAGTGTTGGTGCGGAGGGAGTCGACGAGACGTTCTGCGGTGGCCTGGATCCAGCTGCAACGGGGTGCGATGTTGGCGCTGGCGTCCGGTGGGCAAGGTGAAGACGTCATTCATCCAATGATGATAGTGCAGGAGAGTCCGGTGTTGTGGCTGTAGTTGAAGTACCCGCTGGCGGAGGTGACGTGCCCGACCGTGTGTCCTTATGTGGCCTGTTGAGGTGACTTACTGCTTGTGTCTGATGTCGGTGACCTTCCCCAGGAGGGGGTGGTGCTCTGGTCACTAGGGTTGCCCAGGTGGAACTTGAGTGCACCGAGTTGGATGTCGTTTATGGATGGGAGAGCCTGGGATGCAATGAGGTCCTAAATGGGATTGGAGAATGGGGGGCCAAGGCCCGGGGGGCCTGCACATGAGGGTGCCGCAGAGGATGTTCTTGGGCTTGGTCCGGATCTGGGAGTTGATGTGGTCCATGGTCACCCTTGGCACATTAGAGTGCATGGTCAGTTGGAGTGTGCTCCTGTAGGTGACGGCAATGCCTCCTCCTTGACTGTCGGGGTGCTCCTTGCGGGTGATACTGCAGCCATCTGTGATGGCAAAGGCGAAGTCCGGTACGGAGCAGAAGTAGGTCCTGGCAGGCGAGCTGGAGTCCAGGGTTGATGGCGAGGAGGGTGCAGGCATCGTAGCGGTGGAGTGGCCAAGAGGAATGCTCCTTGGTGCTGAGCGCGGTCCAGGGGCTGACGGATGCAAACGGCGTAGCCTCTGGGTTGCCTTTGGCATGGGAGACGACCATTACAATGCAGGCAGTACATCGTTAACAACGCAACTCCAACAACGCGGGTGCCTTAACATTGCATTAGATTACAACGCATTGTGAGGTCAGTTATGGGGTAATTTTAACTTTTTCATGTGTGAATGTGTTTTGGATGTCAAAAATGAAGATTTGAAAAATGGGGTGTGCTTTTGGGGTCAAATATGAAATTTGGGGTGTATTTGGGGATCAAATATGAAACTTGAGGTATATTTGGGGGTAAAATATGAAACTTGGGGTGTATTTGGGGGTCAAATATGAAATTTGGGGTGTATTTGGGGGTAAAATATGAAATTTGGGGTGTGTTTTGGGGTAAAATATGAAAAATGGGGTGTGCATTTGTCTCAAATGTGATTTTCCGGTGTGTTCTGGGGGTTCTAAAAGGGATTCAAGGGTTCATGTTAGGTTTTGTTGTGCAAAGGTTAGTGTTGGGTTGCACTCACTGAAGTGGGAACAGTGATCTTGATGTCTCCGCCATGCAACACCTACCCTACTGTTGCAATGTGCCTAGTATTAGTATGCATTGGAATGGAATGCAAGGTTATGGCATGCGTCGCAACTAAGTATGTGCCTTTGGCACACGAGTGGTACGGCCGCTGTGCATGGGCGCACAGCGGACAACATTGAGAAGTGCGGGGGGTCTGGACAGCTGTGGGGTGGTAAACGCCGGAAAGAACACTGGATGGTGCATGGACGCGGGGATGTGTGTGTGAGCGGGTGTTGTGAAAATTTATTGAGGGAAGTCTTACCTCCAAGCCGGGTCCCGTGTCTTCTTAGCTCCTGCTCTCCTGCGTCTGCTTCTAGGAATAGGAAGTAGCCAGCCAGGCTCCCTCCCCGGAGTCAATCACAACGCTGCAATGCAGTGGTGGGATTGGTAATTGGCAACGGGACAAGTCATGCAGCCCGGGACCGGAGGGGTGGGCATGTTCTCCATGCAGGCTGTAATGCAGCCTGCATTGCAAACAGGGAAGTGTGCATGACTGCATTGGGCAGCCTGAGTGGGCCGAACAAACAGTCGTTGCGCACTTGAGTGGGCATGCCAATCCGCCCATGCCCTGCTCCGTGTTTGGAGCAGTCCTACCCACCCTCCCCCCGAGGATAAATAGCATGATTACATTACTTAGTTAGCCCTTGTGTTCCCCCTTTATAAATGATTTTTTGGCTTTTCTGAGCCCACACCTCCCGCTTCCCGCCGCTGCTGCCCCTGCGGCCCCGCACCCCTGTCCTCGCCCATTCCCGCCTCCCAGCTGATCGATCCTCCACCCTCCCCTCATACATGGTGGACGCTGAGTGATTGCGCAGCGGACACGCGCCGCTGACGCACAGATGGCGCGCCTAATACAAGCCCGTCTGCGCCCGTCCGCAACCCAACCACGACCAGTGCCAGGAACCCTGGATCACGGGCCACCCACTGCTACAGCTCAGCCACCCTTCACGCACTCAACCACGGAAAAATCAGAGACTGATGACAGGCCTCGCCAAACACGACCCACAGCAGGTTCACCTGCCTCCACTGCCGCCAGACCTTAACCACCACCCTGGCCTCCAACACAGCCGACGCCAGCGTCGCTGCCAGTGAACTCCACACTTGGATCTCCAACTGCACATACCAGCTCGCCCGGCTATGCAAGCCCAACAAACAGCACCCCTGGAAAGCCGCCTGGTTCACCACTGATCTCCAAGAAGCAAGACGCACCTGCAGATGCCTGGAGAAGAACTGGAGAAACACCAAGACACCCGAAATCTACACCACCTACAAGGACGCCATGACGGACTACCACAACCAAATCCTTAACAACTCCACCAACTCCAGGCAACTCTTCAAGGTCATTCATGAATTCACCAACCCACGCAGCGTAGCCACAGACATCACCCCGTCCCAAGACCTCTGCAATAAGCGTGGAACCTACTTCCACCTCAAGATCAAAAATACTCCACAACAACTTTGCCGACCATCCACCAGATGCCACAGCCGGCCCCCCGCTCCCCCAACACACCAGCCAGCCCACCATCTCCACCTGGACGCCGGTCACAGCTGAATACACCGCCTCGACCATGAAAGGCAGAAAGGCATCGACTCGGGGGCCCCCACCGACCCCTGCCCTCCTCACATCTACCACAGCACCGAGATCTCCCTACTCGCCGCCACAGATGACATCCGCACCCTCCTGGACCAAGGCCACTCCGCAGCCCTCATCCTACTCAAACTTTCAGCGGCCTTCAACACCGTCTCCCACCGCACACTAGTCGCCAGACTACACGTCGCCGGCATACAAGGAACAGCCCTAGACTGGATCCGATCATTCCTCACCGGAAGAGGCCAAAGGATAAGACTGCCACCCTTCCTCTCCGATCCCACGTAAATCACCTGTTGAGTCCTAGGGGGGTCTTCTCTGAGCCCGACCCTCTTCAACAACTACATGGCACCCTCGCCGCTATCGCCAGACAACACGGCCTCAACATCGTATCCTGCGCTGATGACACCCAGCTCATCCTCTCCCTCACCAAAGACCTAACCCTGGGCAAAGCACTACGCTACGCTCGCGTAGTTTGCGAAGTTTGCGCTACTTCGCACAACGCGAATTGCACGTAGCACAGTGCAAAAAAAGCGTAGCGTAGTGTAGTGCAGCGGTCATTTTTTGCTTGCTCGCGGTCCTCAACGTCAAGTTGGCGACCGCAAGCAAGCAAAATGACATCCCGGCGAGACTTTTTCCTCGTTCGCGATCAGCAACATCAAGTTGCCGATCGCGAGCGTGGAAAATAAACCTCCCGGCGAGATTCTCAACGCGGGGAGGTCAGGTTTCTCATTGCGAGTGGTCGTGTATGCTCGCGACCGCTCGCGATGAGAAACTACCAGTCCGCGTTGAGAAAGCTGCCGCTCGAGTAAAAATCTACTCGAGCGGCAGTAAACGACAGCTCGCACTGTGCAAGATGCCGTTTTCAATGATTGCACAGTGCGGACAAGCATCCGGCACTGTGCAATCATCGCGAACAGCGCACTACGCAGTTCGCGTAGTGCTACGCGTAGCTCGTGTAGTGCAAACTGCATTTTGCGTAGCTTTGCGTAGCGCTACTTCGCGAACTACGCCCAGGGTTACAAAGACCCCACCACCGCCAGACTCAACTTCCATGAAGGAATGCAGGACGTCGCAGTCTGGATGAGCAACAGCTGCCTGAAGCTCCACGTAGAGAAGACAGAAGTCCTCGTCCTTGGAACCACACCTTCAGCATGGGACGACACCTGTTGTCCGCCGCCCTCGGAAGACCACCTACCCCCTCGGACCACGCCAGAAACCTCGGCATCGTACTCAACCCATCCCTCACCATGAACTGACATGTCTACGCCGTCACCTCCAGCTGCATCAACACCCTAGGCATCCTCCAGAAGACCTTCAAATGGTTCCCCCCGGACTCAAGGAAGACAGTCACCCATGCACTCATCACCAGCAGACTGGACTATGGAAACGCACTCTACGCCGGCATTTACAAGTCCCTACTCCGCAAACTCCAGTCATTACAGTACACCACTGCCAGACTCGTCCTCGGCATCCCCCGGCATGAACACATCAGCCAACACCTACGTAGACTCCAATGGCTCCCCGTGGAGAAAAAAGACACCTTCAAAATCCTCACTCACGCATACAAATGGCTACACATCAACGTAACCAAATACCTCAACGACAGAATCAACTTCCACGTACCCAAATGAGACATCCGATCTTCCAACCTCGCACTGGCAGAAACCCCGCGCATCCACAGAGCCTGAGCAGGCGGAAGATCCTTTTCCCACATTGCATCAAAGACCTGGAATGAGCTACCGGCAGTCATCAGAGGTGCCCCCTCCCTGAACACCTTCAGGAAGACCCTCAAGACCTGTCTCTTTGGCTGACAGATCTGCGCCCCCCACCCCTCAGTGCCTTGAGACCCTCACGGGTGAGTAACACGTTTACAATTCCCCTGGTTGATTGATTGATTGAGTTATCATCATGTGATGATTGTTCCTCATCTACACTGCTTGAGGTGGTGAGGCAACGCTCTTCCGCCATAGCGGTAGAGCCACCACTGGGGGTGCGTCATCTACGTGTGATAGGCATGAGCGACTCACCCCCATGCCCTCCTGCGCTACGCGTCCCACCTTCTCCTTACCTGGACATTGACCCCGTGGCACAATCCACTGCACTCTCTCCCAATCTGTGACTCAGCCAGCAGGAGCCTGAGCCAGGTGTGCTTTCACTGGGCTGGGTACAGCAGTCACCACGTAGTCCGCTGGTGGACCTCCTGATGCAGTTGATGCAGCAGGGCTCCCTTAGGCATGTAGTTGCAGCGCACAGGCCACACAAGTTGGGTGTAGCGCAGGGGCCTCACCCTCCACAGCATCCAGCCAGCCCAACATCATCCGTCCTGGGATGCAGGGAGACGGCACCCACCGTTGGTAATCCCCTCCTTGCACCCTGGTGTAGTGGTGTATTGTAGTATGCCATCATGAGGACCTCACTACGTTGGTGCGCAGGAGCGCCTCTACCATTAACTGCACCAAGGTGCGCAAGGCGGACTTCACAAACAGGTCAGCAAAGTGTCTCCATGTGACCTGCCAGACTTCACCACCAGGTATCGGCGGTGGTCGCACATCAATGTCTCCCGCCATGGCTCATCGACTCCACAGCTCCTCCGCATCCCACTCCAGGCGCAAGTCCTGCGGGGCATCCGGGCTCCAGGCGCAAGTCCAGCGGGGCATCCAGGCTCCAGGCGCAAGTCCAGCGGGGCATCCAGGCGCAAGTCCAGCGAGGCATCCTGGCTCCAGGCGCAAGTCCAGCGGGGCATCCGGGCTCCAGGCGCAAATCCAGCGGGGCATCCAGGCTCCAGGCGCAAGTCCAGCGGGGCATCCAGGCTCCAGGCGCAAGTCCAGCGGGGCATCCAGGCTCCAGGTGCAAGTCATGCGAGGCATCCAGGCTCCAGGCGCCAGTCCAGCTCGGCATCCAGGCTCCAGGCGCAAGTCCAGCGGGGCATCCAGGCTCCAGGCGCAAGTCCAGCGGGGCATCCAGGCTCCAGGCGCAAGTCCAGCGAGGCATCCAGGCGCAAGTCCAGCGGGGCATCCAGGCGCAAGTCCAGCGGGGCATCCAGGCTCCAGGCGCAAGTCCAGCGGGGCATCCAGGCTCCAGACGCAAGTCCAGCGAGGCATCCAGGCTCCAGGTGCAAGTCTAGCGGGGCATCCAGGCTCCAGGCGCAAGTCCAGCGAGGCATCCAGGCTCCAGGCTCAAGTCCAGCGGGGCATCCAGGCTCCAGGCGCAAGTCCAGCGGGGCATCCGGGCTCTCCTCCTGGTCATCCTGGATGTTGGGTGGCTTGAGGAGGTTGTTGTTGTGTGCTGCACTTGGCCCTGGGTGCTCAAATCTGCATTTATATTTTCTTTTTACATCTTTTCAATGGGAGGTTGACTGATAGGTTATTTTTGCAAAGTCCACACTTGCGGGTTAGCGTGCGTTTTATGTCGCTAAAATGTTATCGCTGGATTCCACCCACTATCGCCGCTTTAGATATCGCCATCGCGCAGGAGTTAGCAAGAGTTTTGGCTGAAGCTATCGCCTGTTAGCGACGTGTTGCTAATACATCGCTAACAGGGCGAAAAATAATGGCAATAGACGGCGATAAATAAACTAGCGCTAACCTAGGTTAGTGCTAGTTATCGCCATTCCTTGCTAATATGCCCCTAATTGTTTGTAAGCATTATCTCCATAATACATGCACATGGTAATAGATATAACTTTATCTCCACTACAGGAACCACATAAGGAACATTCAACAAGAATATCCATACCTGATGCATGTTGGTGACGTGTCTCCCTTTTCCTTTCCTTGTTTGGTTTCCCCTCTTCCCCCATTTCTACAGTGTTGGCTTTGACATTATTGGGCTGGCACCGGTGGGTGTGGGATCTTTCATCTCACCCCTGCGGAAACGACAGGTGAGAATTACAGAACGTGAAGCCCACCTTTACTTTCCACCTCGGCGAGATGGAAGAACGCCAGCTCACACTAACTGACGTAGCTCACATGATAGGGAATCTGCAGAAAGAAACCCAAGCTTTTTCCCATTAGAGTAGACGCCTTGCAACAAGGCTCCCTTCCTGCTGCCTCTGCTGATTCTAATACCGGGGCATCTGGTAATCTGTTTTCTTCTGTTCCCTCCTCTTCTAGTGGTGGTCATCCGGTGTTTCACGTAACCACTCCTTCCACAATACCCCTAGATCCTCCTGAGCGATTTTTGGGGGACCCTGCCAAATTCCCTACTTTTATAAATCAGTGCCAATTGCATTTCATGTGCAAAGCACTTTGCTTCCCCTCTGAACAAGCTAAGGTATCATTTGTGTTGTCATATCTAGGGGAAACGGCTGCCACTTGGTCTATCCCATCAGTGGAGCAAAATGGCCCCTTATTATACAACTCTGCAGAGTTTAAACACGAATTACGTGGATTGTTCAATAAGCATTCATTTATGCAATCTGTAGACTCCGAACTCTTAAATCTAAAACAAGGGTCCAAAGATTTGATGACTTACATCTCCAGCTTGAGTAGGTTATTGGCTGAGGCAGGGTGGCCAGAGGCCAGACATAGTGCTCGTTTTTATAAAGAGCTCAAGGATGAACTCACAGACGTATTGGCGCAAGTAGTGGATCCCCCAGAGACCTCTAATGCTCTGTTTGACCTCTTAGTCAAATTAGATCATTGGTTGCATGAGCAGAGATGAGAGAAAGGGCGTTTTGAACCCACATTTGTTATGTATAAAGAGAAGAAGGCAGAATCTGAAAAGGGTACAGAAGAACCTGAGCCTACGCAAATAGGTAGCGTTCGGGGCCCACTGAGTGACCAAGAAAGACAGCGACCCAGGGATAAGAAGTTGTGCCTATATTGTGGAAAGCAAGGACACTTCTTACATGACTGCCCAGTAAAACCAAAAAGGAGTAGCGAGTTGGAAAACTGAAGAGCCCGAACTCTATGGAGCCAAGCTCTTTGGGTAGATCGGGATTTGTGCTATCTTCTGAGGGTGTAACAAATGGATCCCACAAAAGATAGCGGCCATCATGCATTGGCCTTCCCCTACGTCTGTAAACGGAGTACAGAGCTTCCTGGGCTTTGCTGACTTTTATAGGCGTTTCATTGATAATTTTGCAGCTCTGGCAACTCCCATTACTAAGCTGTTGAAAAGAGGGTTTCCTTTTGCTGGTCTTCTGCGGCTGAAGAAGCCTTTCCTAAACTCAAAAACGCTTTCATTACTGCCCCTATTTTAAAACATCCTGATTCATCTAAACCGTTTATAGTGGAAGCAGATGCATCTCAAGATGCCATTGGGGGAATTCTGTCTCAAAGAGATAAAGAAACTGGTCATTTACATCCTGTGGCCTTCTAATCCCATAAATTGAACCCGGCTGAACAAAACTATTCTGTGGGAGACAGGGAATTGCTAGCCATAAAACGTGCCTTTCAAGAGTGGCACCAGTATATGTTGGGTGCTTTGCATACAGTGACCATTCTTACTGACCATAGAAACTTACAGTTTTTTAAGGCTGCGAGAGCCCTATCTATATGGCAACTGCGCTCCACACATTATTTCAGCAATTTCATTTTTATAATACAGTTTCAGCAAGGCAAAATGCATGGAAAAGCAGATGCTTTATCACGCTATAACTATGAAGAAGTGGAAACTACCATGGATCATCCCCTTATCATTAGATAGCATTTTGAGGGTCATATATTCAGAGGAGCCTTTTTGAAGGAAGTGTTACAGTCACAAAATTGTAGAGAGCTTGAGGAATTAGAACAGAAACACACTGGGGTAAGAGTACAAGACCTCCTTTATATCCAAGGGGTTTGATGATTCCCACAAAACTCCTACAACATCAAGCTCTTGAATGGTGCCACTCTCACATGTTATCAGGGCATCCAGGTTACAAGAAAACCATTGAATTTCTCAGAAGATCCTTTTGGTGGCCCACTATGGTTCAGGATACCCACCAGTACATTCAACAATGTCATGTGTCTGCTCAGAGCAAAAGTTCCATGTCCCAGCTCCCAGCTGAATTATTGACTCCCATGCCAACACCCCCACCCCTTGGTGTTCTATCGCCAAGGATTTCATTGCAGAGTTACCAAAAACGATTCAAGGGTTCACCGTCGTTTTGGTGGTTTTGGATATGTTGAGCAAAATGTCACACTTCATTCCTTTGAAAACATTGCCTACCTCTAAAGAGCTGGCTACCATATTTCTGCGATACATCGTAACATTACACTGTCTTCCATCTATCATTGTATCTGACCAAGGCCCCCAGTTTGATTCTAAATTTTGGAAGGGGTTGGGGTTCTTGTTGCACATTGATGTATGTCTTTCCTCTGCCCATCATCCTCAGACAGAGAGTCAGACGGAAAGAGTGAACTAATGCTTAGAACAATATCTAAGGTGTCAATTGCTTCTTTCCTCTGCTGATTGGGATACATTTTTATGGGCGGCTGAGTTTGGTTTCAATAATGGGAACCATTTTTCTATTGGTTATTCTCCATTTTTCTGTAATAATGGATTCAATCCTCGTTATCTACTTTTGCCTCTGCCTGTTTCCACACCTAACCCTCCTGCCCAGAAATTTGTAAATCACGTTCATGAGACACAAAAGACAGCCCAAATGAACCTAAACAAAGCTAAGAGCATGTACAAAGAGAGTGCGGATGTTGTTGTTGTAGGAGAGTAGGATCTGCCTCTTATGTTGCCCCCACTTTTTTTCTGATGTTTACACTGGTTTCTGGCTATAGTCTGGCTGGGTTCCTGCCAATCAGGGCCCCAGCCTCTCTGTTCTCTCTAAATGGCTTGGAGTGCACTCTAGGTGCATTAGTGATTGGATACTGTGGTACCTTATGAGTCCCTAGTATATGGTACCTTAGGTACCAAGGGCATAGGTACTTCACAGGCCTACCAGGGGCTGAAGCATGTATTATGCCACCCCTGGGAAGCAGACTAAATCTGACACCACAGGCCTGCTACTGCAGCCTGGGTGAGGTGGTGCTAGCACCCCTCACTGAGATATAGGTTTCCTATATATCTCCTGCACACACATTTAAACCTATCAGTCACCCCTAAGGCAGGCCCTATCAATCCTGAGGGCAGGGTGCTTGGTTCCTATGTGAGAGGGTGCCTCTGCCTGAGCAGGGCCCCTCTGCAGCTCTCAGAGTCCATTCTCTGGCGCTGTTTGTGGATGCGGTTAAACCATATACTCTTAAGTGCATTATATCCTCGCGGTAGAATGCTAACTTTGGAATGGCTGCATCAAAACATGTCGTGTTTGGTGTCAAACATCTTGGAATACTACCCCCCGCCAGTTCTGGCGGTGGGGGTAGCATTCCACCCTTCTAGAGGGATAGACATGTACCTACTGTGGAAACGCGGTAGAATCCTGCAGAGCCCTGGCATCACAAAATGGTTGCCACCAGTCACAGACACTGGGCTGCCCTCCTGCTGATGACCGAAACTCGCAGTGGAGGAAGCCCAACAATAGGTATCCTGTCACAGGAGGGTGTGACCACCTTCCAGACAGGGTTTAGTGTATTGGGGCTGGGTGGGTGCACTCTTAGAGTGCCTTGAAGTCCTGCACTGGGGGAGCAGAAGGCTCCTCTGTGCATATGCCAGTTCAAACCAGCTCAGGGGCTACCTGCCCCTGCTCTGGCGCGAAACTGGACAAAGGGAAGTGGGTGTAGCCACCCACTCCCTGATCCTCCCATAGGTGGGGTCATAGAGCTAGTCCCTCCCTTTCTTTTAGTATAAGAGGGGAACCTGTGCATTGCAAACTAGATACCCTTGGACGACGCTCTACAAGAAGAATCCCGGACCTTCGACGTTCCACTACCTTTGGAAGACGGAAGAATCTCCCTTGGAGTCAAGGAGTGACTCCCCTGCTTGGCAGGCACCAAAAACGACAATGACGGTCACAAACTATGCCGCTCCCGCCAGAGCCCGAAGTCCCTGCAGCCCAGGAAGAGGATTTCCTGACCCCTCCAAGGCCATCGTGAGTCTCCAGCGAAGCTGAGGCAAGTGGACCCCACGACCAACGAGAAACCGCAGCCCCTGGGTACCATGCACTATTGTCGAGTGCAACCCCTTCACGACGTTCTACGAACTTGTGCTTTGGACCACGTGTGGTCCCAGCCTCCAGCAAAGATCCCTCCCAAACTCAGAGGCCTACACCATCCCGAGTGACCGTGGGCCCCTGTTGAGTGAATCCTCCTGAGGCGTCTTCACGATCCCTTGCCAGCCGGCTTGTGGGTCCCCAGAAGACTTTCCAAAGAAACCAAAGGGCTCCCCTGATTGCTCCAGGCCTGTCCTGATCTACCCTCGCTGAGTAAGTTCCTCAGACCTTGCTGGTCTGCACCATTGACTTTTCTGTTCCACCACGAGACTTGCTGTTACCAAGGCTTGTTGGCTCCAATCGGGTCGCCGATACCGCAGTCAGCTGCAGACTTCGTGGGACACGCTGAATCCAGCTCCTGGCCATCCTCGACGCCTCCTGGACCTTGTGGTTGAAGAGTCAAGACCCCAGCAAACGACCTGAATCTGTCGACGACGGTGGGCATTCATCTTCCTTGCCCCGGGTCACTGCCAAGTGCCCTTGAACACTGTCCCCTCTGCTTTCAGGTCTTCCTCCTTCCGAATCCAGGCTTGGATTCCAACGGACACTTCTTCTGTCGCCGCAAGCAGCAAGTCTTCACTGGCTCCCATTGAAAACGACGCCGCGACCCGACACCAAAGGACACCTATGCACCCGGCTCCCTGGGTGAGGTAACTTTAGCATTACGGTGCTCCCGTGGGTGTGGGCCCTAGAACTACTTACCCTGTAAGTGGCTTGCTTGTAGCTACCCTAGAAGTGCCCTAAAACTCTTATTTTCTAAGTACGACAATTGCGCTGACTCGTACAGGGTTCGCGTCTGTGTTAGACACATCGCGTCCATCTCCCTTGTAACACTATCTATAACCGTGTCCTTCGACTCGTACTGAGTCCAATCGGTGTTCGCCTCGAACACACAAGGGGCCTGTAACATTGAACTCTCCATTGTGCTGACTCGTACAAGGTTCACGTCTGTGTTAGACACAGCGCGTCCATCTCCCTTGCATCTCTATCTGTAACCGCGTCCTTCGACTCGTACAAGGACCGATCGGTGTGTTCGCCTCGAACACGCAAGGGACCTTTAACATTGAAATCTCAATCGCGTCTGTTCGCATAGACTCGTACAGGACTCGCACCGGTGCCAGGACACCGCGTCCGTCCCCTGTGGGTCTCCTACAACTACCTGGGGTGGTTCTTGGGGGTCCCTCGATTCTAACTGCTCTAGACCTAGGTCTAGCCAAACTAAGATTGTGATATTTGATTGTGCTAACTTATTTTGATAACATTTGATTTGTACATATGTTCCTGACTTCTAATCTCATAAAGAGATTAGTAGAGAGTTATTTATTAATAAATACATATATATTTGATATATATACCTGTGTGGTGTCTTTTCATTTGGTGATTCAAGAGATTGTGTGGTAAAACAAGCTGCTTTACATTCCTCCAAGACTTAGCCTGAAGGTTGCTCTCCACAGCTACCACTAGGATAGCTTTCTATAAAGGTTGTCTTAAACCTAACAACCATAAGAGTCGAATTGTTCTGGTGCAAGGTGTCCACTTTAATTAGTGAACAGCATATACCAGGCCAACTTCTCACAGTTGTACACGCATAACATTGCGGCGAAGGGAACATGAGAGTTCAAACCCTGTTTCAATGGTCCTTATACCATCGTAAAGGTAGTTAATCCTGTATCCATGAAGTTGGGCCTCCCTTACTCTCTAAAAATCCACCCGGTTTTTCATGTTTCATTATTAAAACCAGTGGTGTCTGGAACAAGTTTACCTTTTCAACCTCCCCCAGTTTTGGTTGATGATGACCCTGAATATGAAGTGGAGGCTATTGTGGATTCCCATAGAGTGGTTAGTCAATTGCAGTATCTGGTTCACTGGAAAGGGTACGGTCCTGAGGGTCGTACATGGGAACCTGCTGGACATGTCCATGCCCCTCGACTGTTGCGTTTGTTCCTTAGACCCTATCCTGGTAAGCCCAAACTGGTGTGGTGTTCTGGGGAGGGTGTACTGTCGGGCTTGCTCCGCCTCCAATCGCGTGTGCGCAAGAGACGGAGCAAGGCAGGATCAAAAGAGGCCCAGCAGGACTGGAGAGTGCTTCACGTTCTAGTCAACGAGTGCCGGTCTTCCGCCCTGCCCCTCTCCACACTTACCTGAATTCCTTCCGGGTTGCTCTGACATTCGTCGATGTTCTCTCGCCGAACTCCATTTCCTGACTTCTGCTGTTCGTCCGGTGCCACAGGGACCTTCACGCTACACCTGACTTCCACTGCTTGTACGGCGCCGTGGGGGCCTTCACAATGTTTCTGAAAGATAAAAGAGAAAAGACAAACGGCTCACAAAGAGTTCACGCTCCTTAAAGCGGTAACATTGATTTGATTTGCATAATATATATAAAGTACTTTTCTGATATAGTCTCCACTGTGTATGGAGATTCTGCTCCCTTGCTGGGCTTTAATTGGATTGCACGCTGATCATCTCTTAGGTTAGTTGTACCACATACATCCTTAACTATACTGTCCTGTTGTACTAAGTAGAAAACGCCTAATAATCTACTCTTCCTTCTAGATATATACCACTGACTGTTTTCTGATACCACACATACCTAAGCAGAAGACAGATCTTTCACAGGCAGATGTAATACATATAACTTTATCTCCACTATAGGAACCACATAAGGACCATTCAACGAGAATATCCATACCTAATGCGCCTTTGTGATGTGTCTCCCTTTTCCTTTCCTTGTTTCGTTTCCCCTCTTCCCTCATTTCTACCGTGTTGGCTTTGACACTGCTGGGCTGGCACCGATGGGTGTGGGAAGTTGGGACCTTGTTTCAGATCTTGCATCTCGCCCCTGTGGAGTAGTGTAGTTAGTAAAAAATGTAATTAAGTTTTCATAAAAATAAAAAATAAACTATATAATATGTATGTTTTTACCTCAGGTAGGATGATTTGTAACACAAAATAAACTAATACTGTTAAATCTTGTTTGTTATAAAATTATATGGTTTGTGTGTAAAGAAATTGTTCTCAAACCCAATTTATGCCCACATTTAGTACTTTCTTTTTGTTGACCTCGCGGTGGCAAAACAGGGCACCACAAATCCTTACCTGCTATTTACAAAGCCATGCAATGGGTGAGTTGCATCCCTCTGTAAAAAAATTAAAATAACCCAACACGGCGCATAATACTCCCTTGAATTCCCTTGCATAGTGCAGGCCTTTCATGGGTGGGCCAAGGGCGTTCCCATACATACACCCATGGATTTTGGCTCAATCTCAGATTTACAAAGATATGTCAATCTGGAATTTAGTCAAAATGGTGATCCTCCCCAACCTAGGCAAAAGGAAGAGACAGTTATTTATTTCTCCTCGTTACTTATTATTTCTATGTGTGATACATTCAGCACTCATGTTTGCTGATGTAGGGGTCAAAAATTATTACAGCTCACTGTTTTAAACATGGGGCAGGGGTGCACACACTCCGGAGTCATGCAGTGGACATTTTCCCATCCCAAAAACCACCATAGGGAAACCATAGCTCCTTATCAGCAGCAGCTGTACATGACATCGGAAGGCCCGTCCTGTTTATAGTGGGCCTTCCAACACCATGACTGACTGGTATAGTATAAGAATATGTGGTCACAATACTGTCTGACAAAAATGTTGTGCCCCAAATATAATTTACAATAATCGAAAATCTACAACCAGATGGAACAGTGTTTCATAAAAGATTTTCAGGATACAATATTTATGTCATTCAATATTTTCGTCAATGATATTCTGAAGTAAAGACGTAAGGACTGACTCCATTTTAAGTATGCAGCGACTCCATTTTCTGTATTTTTGCAGAGTCATCAACATGCCTGCCTTTGACGCATATGTTGTCCGTTCTTATCATTCCAAGAACTGTGAAGCATCCATTCATTTAGCTATAGACATCAGCAAAACACCTGATGCGACATCAGTCTGGAAAGAGTACCTTGTTATCTCAATATCAAGGTCAAACAAAGTACAAAAGCCAAAAGAGTGTAGTCTAAATTGTCTTGGTTTTGCCTTACATGTTTACAAAAATACGTCTTGGACTAGTGTCTTGATGCCCATTGGTTATAGCAAACATTCCTAAGGTGATGTTGGAAATTCCACCTTCGATAAGATGCATTATAAAAAAGATTGCCACCTGACTACCTGGCTGGAGAAGTCCTTCGCCCCAGATTATGGCGAGCAAGATACTGTCAGACAAGAGACCATCCTGATTGGCACGGATCCTGCCACTGTATCACACTTTGCACTGAAAGCTGATACCGGGCCTGAGCCCGGGAGGAGTTAATGCAGATGCTGAACACATGTTTGACTTTTACAGGGAACATGGCCTCCTTGACTCCTGATAATTACAGTGTTTTACTGTAAATAAGGTATGGAGTGTGCTCATCCTACCTAAGAAAATCTAGATGCAAGTTATTCTACTCTCCATGGTCTCCTAGTGTCGTGCACAGAAGTAGATTTTAGGGTGTTAGGTTTTTAGATTACATTTTAATCATGTTAGAAATGTTCATTTTATTTTTGTTGTTTGCAACATGCATTTGTGCTGTTTTCTGTGTGGTTATTTTAGATGTATTGAGCAACAGGGTGCACCTATTGAAATGAACACGCTTCTTAGGTAAAGTGTCTTTTTCTTAGTGCATCTTGGGTGTGCGTGTGATTGAAGAGAACGAAAAAGGTTTGTTTCTGATCACCACAGTGTCCCTGGATCCCTGTTTAGGGACTGTTAGTAACCTAAAAGCATTGATACCCCTTCAACTATGCATTAGGTAGGGTTCTGCAGGGCTACATAAACCTGTCTTTCACATTCAAGCATTGGCGCTTGAACTATGTTCACTCCTGTCACCCATGGGGCAGAAATCAAACCTTTTAGAGCTGAGCCACAGACTTCATTTATGCAACAATTCTGATGAAGAATCAACTAACTACTTTGTCATTAACTGTTTATTTCACAGCAATGTAAGAAATAAGGCTGACAGCTATGTGAGAGGACCAAAGACAAAAGGTAAGAAACCAACATAATCCACACATGTCCCTAAAGCTTCATTCCTGTCCCTGATTCATTAAAGACAGGGAGTAATAGCTCATGGGTTAAAGGGGAATGAGAAGAGGGAAAGAACACTGGAGCAGCCCCCTGACATGATTTGGATTACATTTGAAAACAGCAATCCAGAAATCAAACCTGTCACATAGTTACATCAGTATAAACTAGAGGTAGGCGAGCCAACAATATAACAGTAAGAGCCGAGCCAGAGCCAGGCCAAGTATCTGGGGTGAATTTTAGAGCCCGAGCCGAGCCCTAAAAATATTTGCTATGTAAATCATATAACAAACATCAAGAAAAATACGACAAAGTCTCTTCACAATTCAAAAAAGTGTATTTCTTTAACATGTGGAAGCTTTGACATGAATATGGTAGAGTATAGCACTGCACTGAAAAGTACTTACTAAAAGTGATAGTTTTGTACAACTGGCAGTCTGAGCTCACATATTTGAAAGTCCTTTCCTGCGCAATAATAAAGTAAAAAGAGTTTGGTGAAATCAATATTTGCCTAGAATCACACAATTTAAGCGAGGAAGCTGCGAATTATGCAGCTTTTCTGGTTTCACTTTGTACAAATCAGTGATAAATGTGTATCTACTTATTTTTCCTGGTATTAAGGCTTTGTTTTTACCTCTTAGTTCATTTTTCTGCAGTTTTTAAATACAGCGCAAACTGGCTGAGCACGTTACATGACCACCAGTTGCATTACACGACGTCACAATCACTTTTTATAGGTATTGAGTATTTGCTCAGAATCACAGGATGTTGAGCCGATGTCAAGACTCAAACCTGGATCCCCAGTTCTTCCGTCGGCTGCTCTTACCGTAATCCTTGGTAGAGGCCAGACCCTTGGTAGAGGGAGAGAAACAGGCTCATTACGGGCTTGAGATTCCAACAGGACCTCAAGCTGTGACAGAGTCAGACTTCTGACTCGAGCCTAGCTCCAGGTTTCACTGGCTAGGCCACTTCTAGTATAAACAATTAGCAAATAACAATGCACAGTAGAGCCAGATAAAAATAATTTGCCCTTACCAGGTTCCTTTTGAAAGAATGTTGGAGACTCTGGAGAATGCCTTCTCTAGAGAAGGCTGGAACAGTTGAATTGGTGTTTCAGGTCAGAAGAAGCCAAATCAAAATACATTAAGGGCACAGTTTAACAATGAGCATTCATAGGCACTGGGAGGACCAAGGGAACTGAAGTGCAGGAGTGGGAACAGGTGGAAATTCTCATGAAATCAAACACAACATAAAAGTTGCCATGCACTGAGCACTGTGTCACAGTGGCTTTTGGGATGGCACTGCCTGCAGTGATCTGAAAGAGACGACAGTTCCAACATCAAGCCTGGAAATTACTCTAATGCACACATCCTCACTGAGTCCCAAATCTCCCAGAACTGATATTGTTTTGTGCTGGTTGAGAATCCATGCCTGGATGGTCTGCCTGCCTAGACCTGAATGTGAGGTTTGTCTTTCAGGGTGGAGAAGCATTCTTTACAGAATTGAGCTAACCCAAGTGGAGTGATTCCAGAATGAGTAATCTTAAAAGTTTCCCCTAAAAACTGTCACTGGCACAACTCCCCAGAGTCAGTGTACAAGAAATCCAACAGAGTATTCCAACAGTGAAACAATTTGACGAAGACAGGCACATGGACAAAGCATAAAGGCTAACAGCACCTCTCAGACATGCTATATCCCTTCTTAGCCATAGGACACTGGCTAGAGCTGGGATGATATAAAAAGAAGAACCATCCACAACAACCAGATATCAGGAAGTAACTTCCCTCAGTCCTTCAGGTTTGACCAGGAGGCATCAACAACCTGATGAATCTTCCATGTACTTGGTAGGGATAACTGGACTGCCACCAGACACACCCTCTGGAGGACCTGGAAAACAAACTTAGGTTAAAATCCAGGTAATTAAAACATTGGCTAACAACTATACTGCATCCCCCATCTTACAGGACGGAGCAGGCACACAAAGTCTATCTGGGAAGGGTCTCTAAATATCTTTATCCCATGTGAGGTGTGGGCAACTCCTTTTTGGACTAAGATGAGAATTTATAAAAATGCAGTTACCAACAGAATTGAAGTGTTCCAAAAAGATGCTGGCAATGTCTGTAGGTGAAAACCATACATACAGAAAACAGAGAAAGCCCACCAATGAATGACATGAGCTATTTCATAATAATTCAAGTATCAGTGTCCACCAGACCAACTATCCTTGATGGTTTAGCAGAAAACAACTCAAGTATTGCTTGAAAAAATTTGGTTGCATCATCTTCTTTGCCCATCCATCTGTGGGTCGAAACTAGTTGATTCATGGCATATAGAAACCAAGTGCTGTAAAAGCAAGTTCCAAAATGTAGAAATGAATTAGGAGCCACAGTCAGTGATAACCTTTTCTGAAACAAATTTGACTTTTTTGAAAAATACTGTAGCTAGGTCAGGAGCTAAAGCTAGTTTTTCCAGCAACCCCTGAGGATTATATGCCATTTCACTTTGTAGCAGCGCTGTTTACATGCAGATTCATGACACCTCCATGAGGCCCTCTGTCACCGGTTCACTCGCATAGCTTGCAACAGTAACTTACATTGCTTGCTGCAATTGTTGATAAATAATCAAGGCTGTAAATTTAATTTCATCGATAGGCAAGTTCAGAATCACTCCACATTTAATGCTGCCAGTTCTTTTAAAACAGATGTGCTGGTTCCTTTGACATAAACGCTGCCAGTTCATAACCACAGTATGCTGAAAGACGACTGTACTTTAACAATGGTGTTCATTCAAAATAAAAACTGCCAGATCAGATGAAACGCCCAACTTTGTGGTTTGTCCGATGTACAGGACACTGGTGGGGCTCGTAAGTGGATCGTTTCTGTTTCTATATAGCTAGAGTTGCTGTTTTCATAATTTCTTCAGTTTCTTCAGTAGTTTTTTACCTTGCTCCTCATGGGTAGTTTCTCTCCCTGATCGTCGCCAGTGTTGCAACGGAAGGAAGTCCAGTAACCGTAGAGTAGATTGTAGAAGAAGGTTTTTTAAGACCTAGTTTATGGTAAGTAGCTATTAAGTAAATAGCAGAAAGCCCCACCAGGAGCAGCCTCCTTGCTGCTCAGCCCACACACTCCAACTGACACTCCCAACCTCACCAGACACTCAAGCATTCCATTATCTCACCAAGCACTCCAATATTCCAAAACATCACCAAGAACTCCAGCACTCATCCTGGCTGAGCAGCGGAGAAGGTGTTACTAAGGAAAGGGTGCATAGCAATGACTCAAGTGACAACAAACTCCATACAGATATTTTATTAGCCACTACTTTACACACCACAGTGGACTATCTACAACTGAGTCTTCTGTAGCAAAAATATTTTTAATCACCCTCACTGAAAACCCATCTAAATTCAAACCCTAACCACAAGTGAAGTGTAAATCCTTACACTAAGCCTTGGTCACACTAATATGTGTAGTATCACTAACCCTATGATTGTTTTAACCCTAGACATCATCCTATAATGTGCCTTAATAGTACTACTGACCACACCTTGTAGCTCTGTGACTTGCTGCTGCTTAGTGCTCTGCCTGTGCTGCTGATTTTCTTGAAAGTCGCCTGCCCCACTGTCAGTGGGTAGCAAAGTGGGCGCAGGATCCTGGATGATTTTGTTTTGCTGTGGCTGGCACCACAGGGAAGTCAATTAAGAGCATATCTTTAACATGGTTCTCATGCTCCTGGTCCCCCTCCCCCAGACAACCTAATGACTGTCTTTAACTGATGCCGCTGGCTGCCCTTACATTATGTTGTTCACACCCAAGGAGCAGAGAGGCCCCATCTACATACGGCTTACAGGTTACCAGATTTCCTAATTGGATAAAAGTTAAACTTCGCCTGGACTTGATCACCTTGGATTGTGACTTGATTTTGGTTGCGAGAAAGTCTCACTCATAGTTGTTGAAATGTCACTCATAATTACACTAAAATTATGAAAATGTCACACAGAGCAATTTGAAACCTTGGCAGCTATGAACTAGGTAGTGTCACAGCTGCCACTGCTCCTCCGGAGCACGCTGATGCAGCTGTGAACAGGAAATGTCTGCCATTGCTCAGGATGTGGTCTAGTCTTTTCGACCGCGTCCTGTGCATCGGTGGCCAAGCCCATTCAGGAAGTCTGGTTCCTCGCGGTCTGGCCATTCAGACACGGAAGAAATAAAAGCTGCATCTGGAGGCCACTGTTTGTCTGCTATTATTAATACTTACCTGAATTACTTATGATGCTGAGACCTGATTTTTTTAAGCATTGTTTCTGGTCTGCCGTGATGCTGTTCAGCATGACCTGGTGCCCGAATAGTTGTTTGTCTTCATAGTTCCTGGTTCCTGCTTGTCTCCTGCCTCTGGCGGAGTCCTAGTGCTTGTTAATTTCTTCATTGGCATCACTGCTCCACAGTAGGACCTTGGGGGACCTGCAACGGAGAAGTAAAGAGCATACCAACAGAGGACTGTTGCTACTAATTTGGTATGGTACAGTGTATAAATTTAATATGGAGAAGGGCTTTCCGTAATGGATATCTGTTTTTAAGCATTCCTTCTTCTGGATTTTGCAAGATAGAATAGAAAGACACTGTACGAGATGTAGTAAAAACATTTCTCGCAAGACTGTTTTTCTAAAGTCTCTTTTTGAACTTTTAGAGACTTTAACTAATTCTCAGATGAAATTCCAGAATTACTTACGACTGGAAGTATTTGGGGTGAGATATAACTCTGAGGATCTTTCCTATGGTATACTGTCCGCCCTATGTGGTTTAATAGGTAATAGAAGGGTTCCTATAAGGGTAATCCCTTATTCTACTTAATTCCCCAGGATTTTGTAGGCTACAACAAAGCATTAAATGAGAAAGAGAAAAGTCTTTGGTAAGTGGAATTTTAAGGGGAATTAAAGAAGATTTATTCTTTAGACTCAGTATCAGAAATACCCTCTATTTACTCATGTTTTCCTTTTATTTGTTAGATACACACAGACACACTCCACAGCGGCCTGAGAGGGAATCAGTGAGAAGTACCTACACTCCGAAGAACCAGAGCAGCAGAGAATGCTGTTTCTTTTATTCACTTCCCCTTGCCCCTCCTGTCAGAATTCAGACAGTGTCAGTGATTAGCTGGCTTTAGGAACTAGCTTCTTGGCTCGAATCTCACTCCTACGGAATTGCACAACCTGAGGAAGACGCAAAAGAATCAGGATAGTGCCACAACGTTACAGGTATCGGCTACAAACAGAGATTGCATTCAGTTCTCATTTGTTCCCTCATGGCTGATATTCTCCATCAGGGTGTGGAATGAAAAACAGATGCCCCACGGTAGAGGTTGAATGTTGGATAAAAATCATAAGCAATGCTTTCAGGCAGATATTTTTTCATAACATTGTCTTTTTTTTAGTGTTGTGTGGTAGAAACACCCATGCAGAACCTTGACCCCGTTCATTAAGTGGATGGCACTCTCGTTTTTCCAATGTAGAGGTAATTTGTCACTCTTTTGATGCTCTAATGCTAAAGGCATCTGCAAATGATTGATATGGGTTTAGTATAAATTCTTCAGAGCTGAGCGGCCTTGTGGAACAACAGATCAAAGCCTGTTTCAGCAGATGATCCAAGCAGGATTTGTCATTGATTTGGTTGTTTGGGTGGCCACAGAGACTTAGGGGCATATTTATCAAAAAGTTGCTTTGCCCTTGCACCACGCAATGGGGTGCAAGGGCAACGCAACTACTAAGTTAGATTTATCCTTGCATGGGCCTGCATGGCTTGATCAATTTAGAGTAACACAACACAGTGCAAATCGCTGCGTGTAGGTATTCTGCCCCAGGAGGCGTTCCATGGGTGGAGCATGGGTGTTCCAACGCATCCACCCATGGATTTGGTTGCATTTGCACATTCACTAATACTGGTAGACCTGGGAAGGCGTGAAAATGCTATGCCTCCCCAGGTGAGGTGTAACGAGGAGAAATATCTTTATTTCTCCTTCTTTCCTCTTTCTATGTGTGCTGCATCCTGCCATACAATAGAAAGAGAAAGATGACTCGGAGGATTGTTTTTGTGCAGGAAGGTGACGCTTCATGCCAAAAACAATCCTGCTTACAATGCAGGCCTCCTTGCAACATTGTTCAATGGTACCTGCATTGGCGCTTGGCAACCAAGAGCGCACCTGCGCATGGACAAGACAGGAATGGGCCGTATAATGTTAAATACGGTGCATGCCTGCTCTTTCCCTTTCACACAGAGCAGGGCAGCAAGGTGGCTTTGCTGTGCTGCACTAAAGTTTGATGAATCTGCCCATGCGTTTGTCCAAATGAACATGAGCCTCCCCTAGTGATTGTTATTAACTGTATATGTATATTTATTGACAAGCTCCGACTTTCTATTTGGGATTATACTGCAGGGTAGAAATTTATTGTTTTATCAGTCCTCTCAGTCTCGATTTTTCTCACAAGCAAGTGATTATTCATGAGGATTAGGGGTTAAAAAATATTGTCTTTTTTTCACCATTTGCAAGGTACCATGGAAACATGTTCACCTTTGCAGTTGATCGGCCTTGTTTTCACTTTGCTACATTCACCTAACAAATCCTTACTTTTGCAGCAATTTCCGTTGCATTCATCTTCATTTAACGCTGATAAAATCGCTCTACATAAAATATATTGCAAAGAAAACAGTTATTTACCGTGTGCTGTACTTATTGACAACGTGAGGTGTGTTATTTATAGGGTGCTTTATACATAAATTATTCAGAGTCTTCCACTGGAAAATGATTAATTGTACATTACTAAATTCCACTTTTCAAAATTATGCCGCTTTTACCCCAGTACATTTTGGCAGGGCTGATTTGATAAAATTCCAGGGGGAAATTGAGGAAGTGTGATAATTAGCACATTGCTTAGAATTCGATCTCTTTAAAAAGGTTTTTCTTTGTACAGGGTTTGAATTTACTCCCACCCTGTGGCTGGGGCTGTAGTGTTCTTCTCCTGCCTAATACCATAGTGCTAACAAAGGCTGTGGAAAATTGAAAGTTACAGAGAAAACATCTGACTACTTTTGCCACTTTGAATAGAAAAGCTTTGAGAAACGTGTTATTTGCAAAAAAATCTGTATATTGTTTCGAGCTTAGCTGGGTCTCGATTAGAGTAAAAACTATCTTGTAAGACAGTGAAAATATCTTGCAATGCACAGTAGAGATGAAAGTAAACAACGAATTTTGCAAACTTCACTGGGAATCCAGAACTTTGCAAATCTTCTTCAGCACAGAAAAAGTAACATTGCTCATCCATTGTTTAAATATATAAACACAATCGCTTGGCCTCATGTTTTCAGTGTCCAAATAAATAGATCTATGTTAACGTTCTTCCTTTTCCATCAGGTAAGAGTCCTTCTGTTTTTCTTTGGTATTCCAGGGCTGGTTGTGGGTTTCCAAATTATTTTATCCCGCTAAAGCTATGTTTCTTGCAGGTTTGACTTTATTAACCATACATCTTCACTTTTGATATCAGCTCTCTCCAACATATGTGAATGTAATAGCATGTGAGTTTGATTCATTCTCCCGCTCTCATGTATTCTCCTGAGTAACAGTGAAAGATGTCTGGAGAATGTAAAAAATTACCTAATAGCATACTGGTAATCTTTATTATTGCAAGTCCATATGAGCTGCATCACAGTTCTTACTGTATGATGATCCTGGTCCCTAGTTTTTACAATTTCAGTTTCATCTGCATTCTAAAGTAACTTGTGCATGTTGTCCTTTCTTGCAGTTTACATTTCCCGGATCCCTCTACACCCATAGGTCTCTAGCTGGTAGGGAACGAATCATATAATACTAAGTAACACATGACAGTCTATGCATAGTAAATGAAGGGAATTTGGACTGTGACAAGGAAGATATATAGTAGGAGTAAGTAATGAAGATTACTGCTAAGTATTTGGGTCAAGTACCCTACACCCCATCTACCTCAGCACAGTCACTGCAGTACGAGGATTTATTGTGGGCCTGATTTACAAAAGTAAACTTTCACTTTTGTGCAACTTTACGATTGTTGGATATTCACAACGGTTATTTTACTGGTAGTATCTTTACGGCTGCGGAGTCTCTTCATATAAAAAGATAGGATTGTCCTATCTTTTTATGTGAGTACAGTTAGCTGTCATAAAGATACTGCTAGTAAAATGCCTTTGTCAATAGCAAAGAATCGCCAGGAAGCAACCGGAGACGAGTGCCCCCTTCAACCACCGCCCCACCACCCCTCCAAAACCTTAGAGTAAAAAATCTTCTTGATAGAGACCTGCCCTTTTTAAAGGGAGTTAAAAGTGGCAATGAATTTGCCCAACTCCTTGGATCGCCAAACAGCCTGCCATGCACCATGGGGCCAGCCTTCGATTATACCAAGTCACCCAATTTTGGGTTGACCTTGATGAGTAGTGAGTGGTGTCTCTCTGTGTACAATGCGCAGTTTTCATTGCCACAGGAGCAATGTGGTCATACAAAGAACAGGGTATACATATAAATTGCCTGAAACTTCTGGCAGGAGCCTTTGCGGTTTGTTGTTGGACGAAGGAAAAGACAAGTTGTTGCTTGGTGCTGAAGATGGACAACGTCTCGGCAGTCCCCTGCATCAATCGTTTTGGCAGTATTGCTTGGATCATCCCATTTTTGTGATGACAGAGTACCTTCCAGGGAAATCTAACGAGGTGGCCGACTGGCATTCTTGGCTTCTCAGAGACCTTAGTGCATGGTAACTCCACCAGCAGGTATTCAAGGTGACAGAAAGACACTGGCGGCCATTCACAGTGGACTTGTTTGCCTCTCGCCTGGACCATCAAGTGGACAAGTATTTCAGCTGGAGGCACAGATGCCACGGATGCCTCCTTCAGGATTGGAGTGTGGAGAAAGGCTATGCCTTTCCCCTGTTCATCATGATCAATAGGCTGTCAGTGCAAGTAAGGCATCTGAAGATGGATCTGGTAGTCATCACTCCTTTCTGGAGATCTCTGGTATGGTTTGATGGAACTTTCTTTGGATTTTCCAATCCATCTACCCCACAGGCCAAATCTTCTTCAGGACAATCTGAGGAATCCCCATCACATAATCCAGGACAGGTACCTTCTTCTAATGCCATGGATGATTCCAGAGTCGATGGACGATCAGAGGACTTTTGGAGGAGGCTGAGCGTCGTTTGTAAAAGGCACGGGTGGATGGAACAATGAAGTGGTATAGATCCGCTTGGGGATGATGGTTATGTTGGTGCATACATAGGAATACAGATCTCATGGAGTCTGATGTGGTGCACATCATACATTTTCTATTGTCCTTGGTGTCGGATGGGCTGGAATGCAGGTCAGTAAACACCTTTAGGTTAGCCATATCAGGAGATTACCTTCCCATTGACGGCTCCCCAGTGGGGGAATATCCTTTGGTCAGAAAATTGATGTGGGGAATCAGGTTTCAAGCCCACCAGAACCCAGATATTCTGATCTCTGGGACATGAACAAAGTTCTTAACCTCTTTCTCTCTTGGTCACACAACAAATACCTTAATAGGAAGCAATTATCAGGTAAGTTGCCCATGTTGCTATGCCTGATCTCTCGTAAACGAGTGTCCAGTGTGCCGGCTCTTGATGTCACAGGTAGGTTATTCACCCTGAAAGGGGTTACTTTTCACATTTCTAGACAGATGAAGTGTAATTTCAGAGTGGTCTCTTATCCTACTTTCCACAAGACTACTAAACTGTGCATGACGAGATGCATTAAGATATATGAGACCATGAAGGAAGATGTTCGCCCAGCTGCGAAACATCAGCTCCTGATTACATTGCACAAACTATTTAAGGCGGTGTCTTCCCCCACTATCACTAGATGGGTAGGGTATGTCATGCAGGAGGCTGGCATTAATACAGCGGTATTTCGCGCCCACTCAGCGAGAGGCGCTATGGCCTCCAAAGCTTTTTCTTTGGGGGCCAGATTAGAAGACATTTTGAATACGGCTCAGTGGCCGGCAGACTCTATGTTCAAGGTGTTCTTCTTCAAACCTGTAGTTAACATGGTAACATTGGTCATCAGTAAGCTTTGAACTAGCATAATCCTCACCTAGGGTCCAGCCACAGAATGTAATATTTCCTAGCTTTAGTAACGGAAAGTTTCAATTCTATTAAGGACATGGAGTCAAGGATTATTCCCACCGGAGTTGGAGTGTTTTCCTCTCCCTTTCCTTGGAACTGATAATAGTACAGATTCTGAGATTCGTATGGTATAAGTACAGTCTTCTTGATTCGGTGGGAGGGCTAAATTCTGTTACTTATCAGCTATGCTGATGGTTTATTCTGGTTGTTTGTATTGCTTATTTACATGGTTTTTCAGTTGGTAGATGGATAGATCAGTTACGAGGATCTCCTTTTATTGCAGGGAATGACACGTCTAAACAAGAATGAACAAGGAAGACCAGGAAGTGTTTGTCGAACAAGCAAAGAGGGAGCATAGATACTGAGGATGGAGCATATGCAGGAGAAGGGACTGTGATTGGCTGTTATTGTTTGTTTCTCTCCTTCCCATGGGTTCATGGGAAAGGAAGTTTTTTGATGTTAAAATGCTGCTGGTTAAATAAAGTGGAGAAAGAATATAAGCCTAATACTCACCTCTGTGTCTTTAACACAATTGAAACTTTCCGTTCTTAAAGCTAGGATATTTTACATTCTTGCTCAGATGAATCAACAATGTTATCAAGTAATATTGCGATAAAAGGTTCTGCATAATGCCACATATTTTGCATTTCCTTGGTGCATAACTAAGTCAACTCTGCTGTATTATTTGTTAGTTAGTTAGTTTAAACCTTTATTTTAACCACAACCGTGGCCATAAAACTGCTGTCTGAATATATCACGTTACAAAAATTGAGTTTATCACATATCAATAATCAATAATCTAATAACTTTAAAAAGAAGTGTGAGATAAAAACTTCCTAGCGGAAACATGCAATTCTTAAAATATTAGCAGCAAATACTATGTACATTATAAAAAAGAAACTCCCCACCTAGTGAGCACATTCGCCCAAATGGGCAGGTGGAGTGCAAATTCTACTTTGTTGCAAAACAGATAAATGATATCATAGCACAACTGTCTATGTTTTAAAAGCTACTCTAGACAGAAGTAAAAGCAGATAGCAACTGAATAAGAACAAATTAAAACAGCAATGAATTCCTTCTTTTGATGGTCCATCTTAAAAAGGAGCATACATTTACACAAGTTGTTGGGGTCTCCTGAGCTTGAAGAAATTCCATAGCTACCCGGGAAAAGCAAATACGCTGTGTCCTAACAATAGGGAGTAAAAACATTTTGAAAGATCTTGATAAAATTTGCAAAAGAAAACAAAATGTAACAAACTTTGAAATGAAGCTTCATCACATGGGCATATCAGAATACTGGACATGTCATACTGGCCCAAGGGAACATGTAAATGCCATCTTATAAAAGCGAAGCGGAAACACGTTAATAACATTCTGTCCCAGGAAGAATCAATCCACCCTATGTACGGAGCCACACCCGGGGTGTTATGTTATGTGATTCTTGGTATAGCGCACAGCTCATCCCCGAAGGGACATCTTGGCGCTGTAGGGCAGGTAGGTGAGGTAAAGAGGCGGTTAGAGCAGAAAGGTTTTCAGCCGTTTCTTTAATTCCACAGGGCATGTTCGACTGGAAAGGGGAAGTTTATTCCAGTGTAGCAGGGCAAGGTAGGAGAAGGCACGGCCTCCATATTTGGCGGTGCGAACACGACGGGAGCACGAGAGAAATAGGTGGCTCGATCAGAGGTTTCTACTTGGAGTATAGGGGGTGAGCTTATTGCATAGGTATGTAGGCCTTGACCCTGACCCTGATAGAGACTTGTATGTCAGGCAGAGCAATTTAAATAGTGATCTCTTTTGGATGGGAAACCAGTGTAGATCTTTAAGTATGGGGGCTGAGGGGGTTTTTGGGGGTAGGTTATTAACCATACGTGCTGCTGTATTTTGGACCACTTGTAATTTGTACGAAAGGAATTCACTGGAGGCACAAAACAAAGCATTTCTAAAGTCCAGGCGGGTGATAACTAGCGCCTGGATAAGAGTCTTTCGTGAGTTCAATGGTAGCCATCTAAAGATTTTTTGGAGCAAACGCATGGCGCCAAAGCATGTGACACATACGGAGGCAATCTGGTCTTGCAATGATAGTTGATCGTCTAAGATTATGCCTAGATATTTTACGGTTCTAGTGGGCCAGGGAGCAGAGCCCAATTCTGCTGGCTACCAGTCTTCCTTCCATATACTTTGAGCTTTGCCAAACATGATAATTTCTGTCTTTCCTGCATTAAGTCGGAGGCAATTAAGGGACATCCAAGTAACAATCTCTTTCATGCAGGAGAGGAATTTATGTTTGATGCTCTCTATGTCTTGCCCAAATGAGAAGATTAATTGCATGTCATCTGCATATGAAAATTGTCGCGAACCCGTAAGATTGAATAAGGTGGGCCAATGGGGTTACATAGATATTGAAAAGTGTAGGGCTTAGGGAAGAGCCCTGAGGGACACCATCGTTCATTGGAATGTAGAATAGAATGTCCCTATAGAGATTGTTTGAACCCTGTCATTAAGAAAATCAAACAACCAGTCCATTGCTACCCCTGGATGCCTATCTGTTGGGAAACGCTGCACCAGAATTGAGTGTGAAATGGTGTCTAATGCGGCTGATAGATCCAGTAGAATCAGCATGGCTGGCTGCCGATCACCGAGGGCAAGTATAATGGAGTCTGCTACTGCAAGTAGAGTGTTCTCAGGGCTATGCAGGGCTTCGCACTCTCTGACAGTGGTTTTTGAGGACTCAGTCACATCTCTAAGGCTCTAAGGTTATGTCTATTGTTTTGAACAGAGATTTAGCCCGTGCCACATCTTGCTTGGTCAAGGTTTCTGGAGTATGGAAAAACTGCCTCTCCCCCAGGTCCTCAAACATGGTCTTTACAAAGCAAATACAGGGGATATTCAGCCCTCTATCACGGGCTAGGCAGTGTAAGTCTATTTCATTATTAAAGGCTGCATGCTGGTTAGCTCACGTTGAGCACCACAGCAACAGTGGGGCAAGATTGATGGAGTTCTCCACATACTCCATCCCTAGCTCCTGGTGCAAAATGAAGATGGAACAGGTGGGTGGAGCATCCAGAAGTCTCCTCAGTACTCCATTTTGCACCCCCTGGAGAGACTTGGGGTTAAAGAAGCTCCATATACCTGCACCATATCAGGATTGGGAGGCATTTCTTCCTATAGACCTCCAAAAGGGGGGCTACAGGTTTTTTTCCAAAGCTTCTGGCCAAGTTAAAAACATACTCAACCAAGCCTGAAAGTTTACGCCTAACTGCAGTGGTACAGGGACCCCATTTCCCTTTGGAATCAAAGACTACACCCAGGTAAGAAAAATCCTGGATGAGTGCCACTGTGTGACCTTGCAGCTCGATACCCTGCATCTTGGTATGCTTTAAATTACATGTCATGATAAAGGTTCTGAACCGGTTGGTGGTCAAACCCAGGGATCCCATAAAAGTTGCAAATTCCTGGGGTAGTGTCTTTAAACCATTGGGGTTCTAGATAACAAAATGGCATCGTCCGCATATAATAATATGGGAACCTTCTTGCCACCTAAGAAGGGGGCATCAGAGACTTTGATGGACTGGGCCAGACCTGGTACGTTTATATACAACAAAAACAGCAGGGGGCTAAAACACACCTCTTTCGTACTCCATCCAATTCTGAAACTCTCTGTCCTCCCGCCTGAGGGACCAAACCGAACTGAAGCAGAGAGGTCAAAGTGAAGTGCTCTCAGGAACTGGACCAGGTCACCATCAATCCCCATGTCAATTAGTAGTTTCCACAGCTTGGACCTCACCACGCTGTCGAAGGCGCACGACAAATCCACGAAAGCCAGGCAAACGGAGCCCTGCTTTGCGATGGTATATTTGCTTATCAGCAGGTACAGATTTGAACATTGCTCCGATGTGCCTAGTCCCTCACGCAATCTGTACTGAACCTCCGAAAGAGAGCCAGTAGCTCCAGCCCAGTCCAGGAGGCAGGCCAAAACTATTCTGCTCATCAACTTGACGGTGGAGTCCAGTAACGAAATTGGGTGATAACAATCCAGGGACTGGGGATTTCCCTTTTTGAAGAGAGGGACAATAACGCCGGAATGCCAGGATTGTGGTAGCCCTGTCCTGCAAAGGCCATTAAAACTGTTACAAAGTAGTGGGCCCAGAGGTCTGGGTTGGTTTTATACAGGTCCATAGGGACCCCATCTGGACCAGTAGCCTTTCTACTTGGGCTTTTAGCAATCGCATCCCTTACTGCATCAACAGAAAATTCCACTGGTAAGGGGTAGACTACCTCCTCCTCGGTAGCCCCAAAGCTACTTGATGAGTCATAGACTGTTTAAAAATGCTCATCCCAGGCTTCCTGGCTTATGGCGGTAACATCTGAATTTGATTTTATCCCACTTGTCTTGATGTTTCCTATGGCCACCCAAAAGGCTCTGGTGTCGTTCAACTGCAGGCCTTTACCAAGTCTCACCTAGACTCACCCTGTACTTCGTGTCGCCTGGCCCTTATCCCTCCCTGTATGCCTGCTTGCAATTGCGTACTTTTAGCGCATGCCTAGGCTTGGCCTAAAAGGCCTTGTGCAGACACTTTGAAGCCTTTATACAAGTCTGGTCAGACCTTTTAAATGCAGCAGGCTTTGTTCTACTGGGTTTAGTGAACGGGCCACTCACCTTGAGACTTATTTCTACAAAATGGGTAGACACTACCTGGAAACAATTGGGAGGCTTGACACAGGCAAGAACCAGGGGTAGGTGGTTAGAGCATAATTTCACTGAAATGGTCAATATGTCTACATTCCAACACACCAAGCACTGCCCTTGCATCTTGGCTTTTAGGGACTGCGAGGTCAAAATCGTCAGGCCACCCTCCCTCTTTGGGATGCATAGTTCCACACACAGGTGGTTGTGGTCACTGTGAGGTCTTTCGTCTATTTTTGCTCCCATAACCCAAGCACCCAGCACCTGATTTGCAAAAATATAATCTATCACTGTAGAAAACTCTCCCCTCTCAAATGTTGCCTTAGTCAGATATAGGGGATCGTGGATTTCAGTAACATTCAGGAGATTGTGCAGTTTAAGGAGTTGGTAAAGAGCCTGGCCCCATTATCCTTAGGTTGCCTGTCGCTCCTAATAAAGGCTGTCAAACTTAATTTGTGCATTCTCCACTTGTGTAGACCCCAATTTCACATTAAGTCACCCCCAAGAATGATGTTGTAGCCATTATGCAGGGATGCTAAGGTTTCTTCCAGACCTCATATAAATTCAGACAGCACTTTAAGGTTGCTAATGCGATCTGCCTCAAAAAAGCCATTATAAACACTTATAAGAATGATGCACAAACCACTAGGCCATGTGGTGAAAAGGGCTTGGATTAAGGAGCTATCAGAGGGAATTGGAGTGACTTTACAATCTGTAGTGATTTTGACCCAGCAGGTTAAGCCTGCCTTGTCTCCGCCAGCAGCCAAATGAGCTGCAGGGACAGAGTAGGAATGATAACCATCCAGAACGACTTCCTCAGTAGACCAGGTCTCCTGAAAATACAGCTATATCATGCATACGTATGTTAAGTACCCAATATTCATAGGCCAATTTGCTGGCTGGAGGTGCCACATTTAAAAACAGAATGTTTACACTTTCCTTCTGGGTCCCCTTGGAGGTTTGAGTATACTCATTGGGTGGCAAGACCCCCTCTAAGCTCTTTTGTATGCAAAATTGAGATCGGGGTGGATGGGGTATTAATAAAGACCCCGGGCTCCTTAGGATGGGGGGAGTTGACACATTATGGGGACTGAGTCAATCATTCTCAGACAGGTTAACCAAAGGAGGGAAGAAGTTTGGGACTGGCACATTATAGCATGGTAACTGTATGAGAGTAAGGTGTGACCTACTTGCCAGGTCGCTATAGAAAAAGCCCAGGGGCAAAAACCCTGATCTTGCTTCAATGGTAAATGGCCGACCCTGGGGTCCCGATCGGGTGCCTATCCATCCTGGGATCCTTAAAGGTGATAATAATACAGTCACCCTCAAATTCCCTCCGCTTTTTCCCAACCCACCCATCTTACCATAAGTATTTTTGGGTGCAGACAACTCTGAGGCCTAGAGTTCCCTTGACCCAGTGGGCTACTTTATTTATTAACTCTATCATGAGAATCACTGGTTCCAGGAAGCAGTTTAGGAACATCCTCTAGCATGGCCACATAGGGGCAAGCGGCCGGGGAAAATTCACATCTAGAAGTGTTAGCAGACTTCAGCTGGCCCAAAATGCAGCTGCAAGGGTCATATTTTCTCTTTCGATGTTTTCCCGGTCTCTGGCCTTATTCGCAGATTATATTGGCTCCCTGTGGATAAGCGTATCCACTTTAGGACACTGTGCATGGCTAACAAGATCTCCTAGAGGGCCCCTTTTCTGTCCAATCTGCTACTTCCGTATCTACCCCCTCAGCCCCTGCGTTTAGCCAACTTAAATTTGGCCTATGTGCCCTGTGTTAAAAGAGTAAGAGCAGGAGGCCGCTCTTTCTGCGCCAAAGCTCCTGCCCTCTGGAACACACTTCCCCTATCCATTAGGAGCATCCAGAACCACTGGTATTTCAGGAAAACCCTGAAACCTGGTTGTTTTCTGCTTAAGTGCTCCTGTGTCCCTTTCGTGTCAGGTCTTTTTCTGCAGTTTGTTCTTTTTAACACTAGTGCTGGGATGCCCCATCGTTGGGGCAATCATGCGCTTTACAAATTCTATAACATAACATAAAATTAGCATGTGCTGACTGCTGCCTTAGCAGGGTGGGGAGGATTTTTGGGTGTGGAAATACCCAACACATGTGTGCTCTGGACTGGTGTCATCAGTAGAGCATTCCTGCTTACCTCCGTGCATCAGAGACAATTGGGACAGGCTGGGGGGCACTGCCTGGTGCATTCTCCAGAAGCTGGCCCATCTTGTCAGTCAAGGACTGCCCTGCCCGTAGATCTGTAGAACTGCAGGCAGCAGAGCCAGATGATTCCTGAACCGTAGCATTAACACCCTCACCCCAGCCCCTTCCCTCATTGCGCTCCCACCCTTTCTGCAATTCAAATCTGCTAGTTTGACCTCAATTTGCCCCACGCGATCAACCATCCCTGACATCTTACAAATCAACAACATCCACAATTTCTTTTTGCAGTTGTCTGAGCACGTCCTCAAGAGTCTCTTTACAAAGGGAAGCACCAGCGCTTGTCGGGGCCAGAGAAGCAATACCTTTGGAGCTCTTATGACTATTAAGAGATTTTTGGGGATCAGGGCCTTGTTTCCGCATCCTTAAGGGGGTCGATTTTAAGTTGGCTGTATTGGCCAGGGGGGGCAAATCCGGATTAGAGCGGCAGGCTATGTCCCCGCAGTCTGGTACCACATGGCTGATGTGGGTGTCTGAGGCAGACAGCGACAAAGCAGTTGAGAGGCACTTCTCAGCCAGCGAAATTTCTTTGTCAAGTGCACTGCTCGCCTTCTCATGAAACTATTAAGAGTGCCTGTACTCTTTGCTGCTCCCTCTTCCGAGTTCGGACCCTGTTTACTCTTAGCTATCGCTAGTTCTCAATGAATTCAGCCAAAGAGGAAAAACAAAAGGCAAGTCAGAACCCTCTGTAAGCGCCAACAGGTGTCAATATGTGTTTAGGTTTAGGCTGGGACAAGAGAACTAAAGGCAGGGGCACAACTGGAGGTACTGTATAAATAAAATAAAAAGAAAGAGACCACACAGTACCTCAGGGAAGAGAATCAAGGGTGGTGGCTCAGCCTCCCCCAGGCTCCAACGGGCGTGGACAGGCCCGCCCTTGGCCCGGGCTTTGCCCGTGCGTGTCTCGCCTTAGAATTACAGTAGTCGCTTTATAGACATATGTGGCGGAAACCAGTGGTGTCCTTACCTCTCCACTGGGGCAGCAAAGGTGGCTAGGACCTGTAGTCCCCACAAACAGCAGCTCGACAGCATAAAAGCATCCTGCGCCCCAGGATGACAGGAGGCGCTTCATAGCGCTATGCGGCGGGAACCGGTGGTGTCCTTGTTTCTCATCTGGGGCAGCAAAAGTGGCTGGGAGCTGTAGTCCCCACAAACAGCGGTCCAACAGCAGAAAAACATCCTGTGCCGCGGGGTGACAGGAGGCACTTGGCAGCGCATGCGGCAGGAACCGGTGGTGTCCTTGCCCTTCCTCTGGGGGAACAAAGGCGGATGGGAGCTGTAGTCATCACAAACAGCGGCCCCACAGCAGAAAAGCGGTATTTGTTCCTCTGCTGCTGAATAATTTCAGTGGCCCGGTTTATAAAGAATTAAGAAAGGTGGTTTTCACTCCTACATCTAAACACAAAGTAAAGCACCTTTCAAAGAGCATTTAAAATCATAATTTGGCACTTGTAACTGATGATTCACAAATGTGTGTGGTGAAGACCATGTAGCTGTTCTACATATTTCTGCTAACAATACATTAGCTTCTTCACAAGTGGATGCTATCCCTCTAGTAGAGGAACCATGAAGTCCAAATGTCACTTTTTGTTTCACAGTCTCATAAGCAGAAACAATATTTGTCAGGCAAAACCTTAAGAGAGAGAGGAATCCACAATTAATGCAAATACCTCCTCCAAATGGTGAGCACAGGTAATGGCCAGCAAGAATGATGTAGAAAAGAAAACTTAACTGATATTAAAGGGTCCAAAGGAAAGCTTTGTAAAACTTTCAGGATCAATGGTAAAACCAATGCTGGTATAGGGGGATATGTCATTAGTTGCTTCTGTTCACAACTTCGTAAAAGCTATCCTGCTAACTCCTTTATTGAAGATAAGGAGGTATTTGCCAGCTTCCTAAGAGTTTAATGGCTGTTCACCGAATCCTAAGTGTAGTTGTAGAAATGTTCTTAACAAAACATCCCTAAAGATGTCTAAGATCCTGAAAAGATTATATGGAATGATCACCAGCGCTTGTTGGAGGTGCGTAGATATAGGAGCCTGTACCTCCATATCCTGTTTGGATGGGTTACAGTAAACTAATAGTTGTTGATCTAATGACTTTAGGTGTAACCACACTTTCTCGCAGCAAGGACCCAAAGGGTCAGGCTGTCACCCTTCAAATCAGAGACTAAGAAACTGATGTGCGGTGTCCTACAGGGATCGTCTCTCAGCCCCACTCTTTCCAACATATACATGACATCGCTCGCCAACAGCATCCGATCACAAGAAATCACTGTCATCTCCTACGTCAATGACATCCAACTCATCCTTTCCCTGATGAACAAGACAAACACCACCAGAACCAACTTCATCAACTGCATGACGTGATAGCAGACTGGCTATGAACCAACTTCCTGAAGCTCAACTCTGACAAGACGGAGGTACGGTCTTCGCCTACAAGACCTCCCCATGGGATTCCACCTGGTGGCTGTTGGAGCTAGGTCCAACAACCACAGACCACGCAAGAGATCTAGAGATCATCCTAGATGGCAAGCTCAATGTGCGGCTCAAGTCAACACAGTGTGCACCTCCTACTTCTACATCCTATGCATGCTGCAAAAGATCTTCAAATGGTTGACTCAGAACACCAGATAGACCATCACATAAGTACTAATCACCAGCAGGCTGGATTATTGCAACACTCTCTATGCCAGAATCTCCAAACAACTCCTACATAGGTTCCAGTCCATCCAGAACGCAGCCGCAAGTCTCATACTCGACGGCCCATGTTGCACCCACATCACACCGCACCTCAGAAAGCTTCACTGACTCCCCATTCACAAGCAAAGTCAATTCAAACTTCTCACGCACACATACAAAGTCCAACACAACACAGGACCAGAATACCTGAACAGCTGCATACACTTTCACCAACCCACCAGACACCTACACTCTGCCTCACTCTCACTCGCACACACGCCCCGCATCTGCAAAAGCAATAATGGAGGTCTCTCATTCTCGCACCCAAAATATGGAATGACTTCCCTCAACACATCAGAGCCTCCACCTCACTTATTGGGTTCCGCAAGAAGCTGAAGACCTGGCTTTTCATATAAGCACCTTGGGACCACACACCTACACACCTTGCCCAAGCTCCTGGATACCCTCTTGGGTGATTAGTGAGCTATACCAATCAACATAACATAACACAACCATGGTACTACAGTTGGTGTTGCTGATAAGTGACCCTGTACTCAAAGAAAGTCTATTGACAATCTGAAATCGGCTACTAGGAGGGCTTATAAGTGAACCTGCAGGGAAGTCATTCGATCTTTTGGAAAGAATTCTTAACTCATGCCCATTTAGAACTGGGCTCCTTGAATTATTGATCCTGGACTAGGATCAACAGTGACTTTTTCATATTCAGATTGAAGCCAAATTCCAGTAGAGGTCTTCTCACCAGTGCTAATCCCTTTTTGACCTTTAAAAGAGAAGACGCTGAATCAACAAGTCATTTGGGTATGGAAACAACTGAACCCCCTTTAATTGAATAAATGCAACCAGAGGTGCCAATTCCTTTGGGAAGACAAGTAGGGTACATGATACTCTAAAGTGCAGGACAAAGCTTAGAACTTTTGACAAGAAGGACGGATGGGACTATGAGAATAATAGTCGTGCATATCACAGATGGAGAGGACGCCATCAGTTGCTACGAGGCAAATGACAGTCTGTAACAATACCACCTTGAAACTTCTTAAAACCAGGAACATATTGATTCCGTTTATTTCCAGAGTTAGTCTCAACTTTTTAGAAGGATTAGTTTTTACTGAAAACATATTTCAATATATCCCAATTCTTCACTCTTCTTGGGGAACTTTTATCATAGCCTTCTTTCTGGGAAAGAACCTGAACAGCTTGTAACAATGCTTTTTTATTGTTGGGTTCCACAAGGAAAGTTAGGTGCCGAAACCAGGACTCTGGAGGAGGAAGTGTGAACTCTGGTTAATACCCCTTTGACAACATGTAACGCCCACTGATCTGTTACATTTGTTATCCAGTAGGGAACAAAGGAAATAAGCCTTTCTACCACAGGAATTAGCCTTGGCTCTATATAGTCATAATTTAAATGGGTGGGAAAGTATAGTAATGTAGGTGATTTGAGAAATGTCATCATAGGTGACTCCTGACCCCAAACTTGCCCACAAAAGGTCTTCTAATGTTGTTGCTGCCCCATTTACTAAGAGTGTTGAATTCTATGAAACAAGAAATATTTTGTCTTTGAATGTTGAGCCCTCAAGGGTTGTATCAATATTTGTCTTCTGACATCTTTTTAATTATAGTTTATCCAGCTGTGATTCAAAAAGCTGTGTACCACTAAATGTTAAAGACATGATTGATCTTTGAGCAGCATTACATTTTCACTGTCTCATCCAAGTATTTCTCCTTTCAGCATTTTTTACTTCTAGTGATGTCGCTGTTGCTCAAAAGGCTTCAAATATGATGTCAAATAAAAACTGGACATCTTCAATAAGTGGCTTTCATGCCACTAACTAAATTTGCTGTGGTGCATTGTATGAAAGGTAGACAGCTGACAATGCCATATCTACTAAATATGATGCTGTTTTCCTCTCTCCCTGCACTGACGCAGATTAGGCTGCCATGCAGCAACACACAAGCCCTTGTGCCATGGTGCAAGGGTACGTGCATTCTGTAAGGAATATTTTTTGCACTGTAGGGGGACCCTTTCAGTACAAAAACTATCCTTTAATATTGTTCCTGCTTGGTGTGTGTGCTGTACAATGATGCATGCAAAGTTGGAAAAGCTTAGAGAAATGAAAACATTTCTGTCTTTACACCTGCTTTGAGGAGGTGTAACATTTTGGCTCACATCTCTATCTACCAGTGTTTGTAGATACAGATTGCGTCAAAACCCAAGAGTGATTGGCTAGGAAGCCCATATATCCACTAGATCATAGAAACTCACAAACAATTTCCCAGGGGCCACAATGTATGGTCTGTGGTGAGCCTGAGGGTCGCCTTGATGCTAACAGGATGGGAGTGATGCTTTGTTGGTGATTAAATGGTGCAGGATACTTTCTTTTTTACTTTTCCTTTACTTTGGTTAGCAATACCCAACACATGCAAATAAAAGCTTCCTCATTCATTTAACATCTTTATGAATGTTAGTGCTCTCTGAATTAAACAGCAGCCCAGTTTTGTGGTTAACCCAGGGGCCAAATGTGACGGTTTGGAGGGCCGCAGGCAGCCCCTGGGTCATACTTTGAGGATCACTGCACTAGATGCAAAGTAATCCACTCTTAAAACTACTCCACCAACAGTGGGCAAACTTTCTCAGTTAGAAAAGTGTAAAATGAAATACGTTTGCACTGAATTACATGCCAGTATGTTTACTGAAAATCTTAAAGCAGACATAATCCCCTTGGGTCTGCAAGAGTGTAGCGTACCTGCAATCTTTATTCCCAATAAAGAATTTAGGAATGGCTTCAGTCCCATTGCAACCATCTGCTCTAGGTATTGGATAGTTCTTGGGATCGACACTTCACTGGAACACAGTAAACAAGAATTAGAAGAAATCTTAGAATTAGAAAAAGCCAATCTAGAGTCAGATACTCTAGCAAAAGTGTTATAAAAAAAACTTTACAAAACAGTTGCAGACATCAACAAATTTGAACACCAGAAAAAAAAGCTACCAAATTTACTTGACATTAAGAACTATAATAGAGAAATAACATCCATATCTGTTAGATGAATTTTACACCACCCCTTCCAATATGCAACAAAGGGGAAATACTCGATCATGGGGGAGATTCAAAAACCAACATATGGCCACGTCCTCAGAGTCTTTAGCAGACTCAAGTAAATCCAATCAGGGATAGGACCTAGTACTTTAGCAGAGGCACAACAACAGCCACATTCATTTGGCCAAAGGCCAACAAGCAAACAGTGAAAGAGGCAGTGGGAGGGGCAAGAACAATTTTCCTCCAGACAAACATCAAACCAGGCGGAGGTTCTACCCGTGGGGACCCCAATAATGACCAATCAGTGTTCTGAAATGCCCATTGTTAATTTATCATAGCACTGCCTCTCCTCTACAGAAATTTCCCTGCTGAGTAAAGGTATGTCTTTTGTGATTAAAGAAAAACCTGATTGGTTCATGAGCTACACAGAACTGCTTCAGAAAATTAAGACTCATATTTTAATTTGATAATCAAAATAACAATATGACCCAAGACATTACAGGATTAACCCCTAACTCCACCTTTAATCCTTCAGCTAAGCAGATGCCACCAGAGGTAATCATATTTAAAAACCAGCACCCAAAGACTTTGATTCCTTGAAAAAGGACTTCACATTTGTCCCAAATAACATCAGTCCATCAGAAAGAAAAGCCCTAAAAAAATGCTGCTGCTATCTTGCAGCACTACACGTTGTCCGTGCGCCGTTGCTCCCGCCCCCTCCCATTGTCCTTGTTCACCACCACCCTCGTCCCTCCTCCTCTCCCTTTTCTGGGCACGTGATCATTAGGTCGAGCCTAGCGGCAGCGTGCATGCACTGATGCTTTGCGAGACTGCTGTAGTAGAGTATGGGAGAGAAGCCACGCCCACTCTCCTCCCATATTTTTCATTGGCTTGTGTCATTGTCTTTCGTAAATGCTGCCTTCGGATTCGTTAATAGGCTTGTTAGTCCCTCCTTGGTATGGCCTTGTCTTCATTTGTACCCTCCCATGGCGACTGGCCCTTTTACTTCGGTTGTTACACAGGACCTGTTATTTAGTCTGTAAGCACTATTTACTTTCTTGAGTTTCTCTTACTGCCTGCCGGACATGCGCTGCTTCAGCTGAAACCGCTTGTGTTTTTTTAAGCAGCACGGCTGCCCCCGTAACACGGGCGCCTGCTTTCAATCACTTTAACCCGGCATTATCTTGTGTCTGTTTCAACCCCCCAAGAAAAATGGATTTAGAAATGATTAGAAAAAATCATGTGAATTCCAGGTAGCACATAATCCTGTGCTCATGGGGTGAAGCTGACAACAGCACATCTGTGTTACATGTCATCTGTACTAAAGCCACCTGATGGGTTGTTTATAAAAGCCGGTTTTATTAACAACTACACCACCACCAATACCACCACCATCAATACCACCACCTCCACCAATACCACCACCACCAATACCACAAAAACAACCACCACCAATACCACCACCACAGCCAATACCACCACCACCACCACCAATACCACCACCATCAACACCACCAACACCACCACCATCAACACCACCAATACTACTACCACCGCCACCACCAATACCACCATCACCAATACCACCACCACCAATACCACCACCAATACCACCACCACCACCAATACCACCACTAATAACACCACCAACACCACCACTACCAATACCACCACCACCACCAATACCACCACCATCACCATCACCATCAATACAATCACCTCCACCACCACCAATACCTACACCAACACTACCACCACCAATACCACCACTACAAACACGACCACCAATACCACCACCAATACCACAACCACCAATACCACCACCAATACCAATACCAATACCACCACCAATACCATCACCACCAATACCAGCACCGCCAATACCACCACCAATACCACCACCACCGCAAATACCACCACCACCAAAACCACCACCATCAACACCACCAATACCACCACCAATACCACTACCACCACCACCATCAATACCACCACCAATACCATCACCACCAATACCACCACCACCACCAATAATACTACCACCACCACCAATACCACCATCACCAATTTCACCACCACCACCAATACCACCACCAATACCAATACCACTGCCAATGCCAATACCACCACCAATACCATCAATACTACCACCACCAATACCACCCGTACCAATACCAACATGACCAATACCACCACCACCACCAATACCACCACCACCACTTATACCACCACCACCAATACCACCAAGACCACCACCAATACCACCACCACCAATACCACCACTACCACTAATACCACCACCACCAATACCACCACCACCAATACCACCACTACCAATACCACCACCACCACCAATACCACCACCAATACCACCACCACCAATACCACCAATTCGACCACCACCACCAATAACACCACCAATGCCACCACCACCATCAATACCACCACCACCAATACCACCACCACCACCAATATTGCCACCATCAATACCGCCTCCAATACCACCAATACTGCCACTACCAATACCACCACCACCAGTACCACCAATACCACCACCACCACCAATACCACCACCACCACCAATACCACCACCACCACCAGTACCACCAATACCACTACCACCACCAATACCACCACCAATACCACCACCACCAATACCACCACCACCAATATCACCACCACCAATACCACGACCACCACCACCAAGACCACCACCACCAATACCACCAACACCAATACCACCACCACCACCAATACAAACACCACTACCACAACCAATACCACCACCAATACTACCACCAATACCACCACCAATACCAATACCACCACCAACACCAATACCACTACCACCACGAATACCACCACCACCAATACCACCACCAATGCCACTACCACCATCAATACCACCACCACCAATACCACCACCACCATCAATATCGCCACCACCTCCAATATCGCCACCACCAATACCACCTCCGATACCACCAATCAGTAGCGGTCGGTGGTGGGAGTGCCGCCGGGCACTGACGTGGGGCGGGGGAGGGGCAGGGTGGGGGGAAGTAAACTACGGATTACGGGCGATCACAGGTAAGTACACATATAAATAAATAAAGCGAATCTCGTTTCTCGCGCTGCATCACATTTGGCGATGCAGCGCGAGAACGAAATTCGTTTGATTTATTTATATGTGTACTTACCTGTAATCGCCAGTAATCCGTAGTTTACTACCCCCCGCCCCACGTCAGCGCCCGGCGGCACTCCCACCACCGACAGCTACTGCCACCAATACAGCCACTACCAATACCACCACCAGTACCACCAATACCACCACCACCACCAACACCACCACCACCATTACCACCACCAATACCACCACCACCACCACCAAGACCACCACCACCACAACTACCACCACCACCAATACCACCAACACTAATACCACCACCAATACCAACACCACTACCACCACCACCAATACCACCACCACCACCAATACCACCACTACCAATACCACCACCACCAATACCACCACTACCACTAATACCACCATCACCAATACCACCACCAATACCACCACCACCAATACCACCAATACGACCACCACCACCAATACCACCACTACCAATACCACCACCAATACCACCACCAATACCACCACCACCAATACCACCAATACGACCACCACCACCAAAAACACCACCAATGCCACCACCACCATCAATACCCCCACCACCAATCCCATCATCACCACCAATATCGCCACCACCAATACCACCAATACTGCCACTACCAATACCACCACCACCAGTACCACCAATACCACCAGTACTACCAATACCACCACCACCACCAATACCACCACCACCAATACCATCAGCACCACCACCACCACCAATATCACCACCACCAATACCACCACCACCACCAAGACCACCAGCCACCACAACTACCACCACCACCAATACCACCACCACCAATACCACCAACACCAATACCACCACCACCACCATTACCAACACCACTACCACCACCACCAATACCACCACCAATAGCAATACTACCACCACCACCAATACCACCACCACCAATACTACCACCACCAATACCACCACCAATACCACCACCAATACCACCACCACCAATGCCACCACCACCAATATCGCCACCACCTCCAATATCACCACCACCAATACCACCACCAATACCACCAATACTGCCACTACCAATACCACCACCACCACCAGTACCACCAATACCACCACCAATAACACCACCACCATTACTACCACCATCATCAATACCACCACCACCAATATCAACACCACCAATACCACCACCACCACAACTACCACCACCACAACCACCAATACCAACACCACTACCACCACCACAAATACCACCACCAATACCAATACCACCACCACCACCAATACCACTACCACCACCTCCACCAGCAATACCACCACCACCAATACCAACACCACCAATACCACCATCAATACCACCACCAATGCCACCTCCACCAATACCACCACCACCAATACCACCACCATCAATACCACCACCAATACCACCACCACCAATACCATCACCACCACCACCAATACCACTACCAATCCCACCACCACCAATACCACCACCACCAATACCACTGCCACCACCAGTACCACCACCACCACCAATACCACCACCACCAATCCAATACCACTATCACCAATATCACCACCAATACCACCACCACCAATACTACCACCGCCAATACCAATACCACCACCACCAGTATAAATACCACCACCACCAATACCACCACCACCAATACCACCACCACCAATACCACCACCACCAATACCACCACCACCAATACCACCATCACCACCACCAATACCACCATCACCACCACCAATACCACCACCACCAATACCACCACCAATGCCACCAATACCACCACCACCACCAATACCACCACCAATGCCACCAATACCACCACCACCACCAATACCACCACTAATACCACCACCACTAATGCCACCACCAACAATACCATCACCACCAATACCACCAATAGCACCACCACCAGTACCAATACCAATACCACCACCAATACCAATACCCCCACCAATACCACCACCACCAATACCACCACCACCAATACCACCACCACCACCACCAATACCACCACCACCAATACCCCACCACCAATACCACCAACAATACCACCACCACTCCCAATACCACCACCACCAATACCACCAATACCACCACCAATACCACCACCACCAAAACTAATACCACCAGTAACATCACCACCAATACCACCTCCACCAATACCAGTACCACCACCAATACCTGTACCACCAATATCAATACCACCACCAATACCACCACCAATACCAATACCACCACCACCAATACCACCACCTCCACCAATACCACCACCACCAATACCAAGAATGCCACCACCACCACCAATACCACCACCACCGATACCACCGATACCAGCACCACCAATACCACCACCACCAATGCCACCAATACCACCACCACCACCACCTATACCACCACCTTAGCGCCTTTTGCTCACTAGTAATAGCAGGGGCACTGTACGAGGCTGGAGCTGCAGCTGAGACCATCCCTCCCTTCCTCCATGCCTGCCATAAAGCACAGACCGCCTTGCACCAGGAGGTGAAGCCAGGGCCCTACTACAGCTGGAGTGTTTTTTATTAGGCCAAAGATAGCAATGACATTACGCAATGCCACACTGCACACTCAAATCATGGAGAGGGCAGGAACTAGCCCCCCTCCCGCTCTTCCTCCTGAGCCGTGACAGTGCAATCACAGAGCTAAAGGTGTTGGAGAGCTTTGTTAGTGTTTATAGCTCGGATCATATGTAGCTCTCACTTCACACTTTGTGTCTGTGTAATTTACAACACATACACATCTTCTTCACTGCACTATATATCACTACTTTGAGGACGTCACAGACCGGTCTCTTCCTCTGATATTTACAATCTAACAAGTGGTCGAGAAGGTCCTTTATTGCAATGCTATAGGTCTCTCATTTGCGAGAGTTTAAGCTATTAGTATTGTAAATGACAATGCCTTTTAATTATGTTTTAAAACCCAAAACATAAATAAAAGGCATTGTCATTTACAATGCTAATAGCTCAAACTTGCATGAATGCGAGACCTATTGTATTGCAAATGCTTGTTTTTGGTTTGTGGACAGTCACAAAATCGAAAGCACAGACTTTCAGTGAGTGTTTTTTTTTAACATTTATTTAAATCGATTGTTATGACTATGCTTTTGTCCGTGCCTGTTAAGCGTCAGTGCTCGTCTGTGACGCCCACCTCCCCATCACTTTGTTATTGTTGTCTGCAAAGTAGAGCAACCGAATCCCAGCCGAACCGAAACCCCAGTAGGTCGCCGTACACCACGTTGAGGGAGTTGGAATTTCAAGTCCGTTTCATGTTAGTTTTCAGTTTGGTTTCAAGTTAAGTGTTCAGTTTGGTATGACATTTTTGTCGTTCGTAGTGCCACTTAAAAAGCGAGTCATTTTTTCACCTGCAGAACCGAACCAGTGACCTACACATAACACATCACTGCATCGAGCTCTTAGCTCATTAAATCATGTTCAAACTTCAGAGCACATTTACCAATCCTGGCTCAGGCACGTTGGTCTGCGCATCATGTGTGCTTTGATATGTGGAGTGCAGAAATCATTCAATTGAACATATGCCCCAGAAAGTAAAAGCCTTTTACGTGCTTCCACTCGGCACACTAAAAACTAACAAGCATTTGCAATGCAAAAGGTCTCGCATTTACACAAGTTTAAGCTATTGGCATTATAAATGACAATGCCTTTTATTTAGGTTTTAAAAACCAAAACATAAATAAAATGCATTGTCATTTACAATGCCAATAGCTCAAACTCGCGTAAATGCGAGACCTATTGCATTGCAAATGCTTGTTACTCACATTGGCACTTTCTTCACGTATGTGAGCACTGAATTACCCATAACTTTTGTAATTCTTAGAAATAAATTGTATTATCTTTGTGATCATGGTTGGGCTTTGAATCTTTTTATTGAAGATGACTACATGGTTCCGTACCTTGTATATATATTCTGTTGTGATTTGTATATTCATCTGTGGATAGCGTTGGCATCCACAAGAAAACACATGTTAAAAAATGAGACCACAATGAACCATTGTTTTTTAATATGCAAAGTAATGCAAGGCAGCACATTGCACAACTTTGTGTTACTTTGGGAAACTGTCCAGCACGAATTGTGATTTACATTGGCTATTAAATCCCAGCATGACACTTTGTGTCCGGTTTGCATTCCAAAAATCACGCAAACTAGGCACAAAGGACCAGATGTACGACCATTTTTTGCGGTCGCAAACGGGAAATTGGTCCGTTTGGGACCGCAAAATAGGTCTGCCCAATGTACAAACCCTATTTTGCGAATCGGTAACCAATTACTGATTCGCAAAATAGGGTTTGCAACTCGCTATTAGGAAGGGCGTGCCAAGGGCGTCTCTTCCTTATAGCCAGTTGTACTTCAATGAAAGATTGTTTTGTGGATGCAATTGCAGCCGCAAAACACTCAGGGGCAGATTTACAAGCCCCTTACGCCACTTTTGCACCACCGTTGCGTCACTTTTGTGACACAGCGGCGGCGCAAATCATGCGCCATGCTGCGGGGGATTTACAACGTGGCGCATCTAGGGAGATGCGTCACGTTGTAAAGCCCTGCGCCACATGAAACCTGCATCAAGTTTCATGTGGGCGTGCCGGCGCGCGGGGGCGTTCCTGCGCAGGAAGCCCCGTAAAAGTGACGCAGTGAAATCTACAAGATTTCACTGAGTCACTTTGCGTCCCTGCTGCGTCAAATCCTTACGCCTGCTTCAAGCAGGCGTAAGGAGTGACGCAGCATGTTAGGTATAGGGCACCCCTGAGCAGTACTGGAGTTACGTCGCACTTGCGACACGACTCCAGTACTGCGCCACCCTTCCGCCGACAGATGCGTCACGCATCTGTTTATCCTGCGCCATGATGCGCCGCATTGTAAATGCGGCGCATCTGTGGTGGCGCAAGGGTAAACTTGAGTCACGCATCTTCCCTGGCGCATCCCTGCTGATTTGCAGGGATGCGCCAGGGAACGTAAATCTGCCCCTCACAGTTTACCACCCATTTCAAATGGGTGGTAAGCCACTCGCAAACGGGAAGGGGTCGCCAGAGGACCCCTTTCCCTTTGTGACTGGCAGTGAAAATGTTTTTTAAGAGCAGGCAGTGGTCCCACAGACCACTGCCTACTCTTAAAAAATGAAACAGAAATGTTTCATTTTTCTTTTTTAAATCTTCCTGTTTTCCTTTAAGGAAAAAGGGCTGCATTTAAAAAAAACTGTTTTATTTAAAAAGCAGTCACAGACATGGTGGTCTGCTGACCTCAGCAGGCCACCAACCCTGGGAGTGCTAGCCATTCCCAATGGGGTCGCAAATTGCACCTGCCTCATGAATATTAATGAGGCAGGGAATTTGCGACCCCATTAGGAATCCCAAACAGCGTCTGAGACACTGTTGTAAATTCCAATTTGCGAGTCGTAAATTGCGAGTCGCAAAACCATGCAATTTGCGACTCGCAAATTGGAAGGGTCGTACATCTGGCCCTAAGTGTTAGTAAATCCGAACCCATGTCTCTTACTGCCTTATGGACAAGCAATGCAACAAAGGAGGTGGGCCATAGGACTGAAAAAGCATTACAGACTGCTTGAATAATTTTCTCTACAATTTTACCTAGAGCCTCATTTGCCTTTTACAAGAGGTGTCACTTATATTTATGTATAGCAGTCTTTTTGTATGTTTCTAGTTTGGAATATGTCTTTTTATCACTGTGATTCATTGTCTTTCATGTGCTAGTCTGTTCTCATTTACATATAAAAATTGTTTGCAATAAATCATTTGTGATATTTTTTTTCAAAAAATAATTTCTGTCAATCCTCTTTCTTTTGTAATTTAGGATTACATTTAAAGATTGTATATGCTGACGTTTGGAGCAAGTACCACTTTGAAACAGATTTAGTGAGTTTCAAGTTTTGAACTGAAAAACATTGCTTATGATTGGACACTCCAGGGACAATCTTGTGAAGTGTATATTCTAGCCAATGCACCTAGGGATATATGGGAAGACCCGCTGTTCAGTCTATTAGCTTATAGTCAAGCAGATATGTTCCTCAGCAGATGTAGACTTAAACAGGGGCGTAGCTTGGTCAGTAAAACTGGGGCGTGTGAGCTTCAGATTTTCCGACTATCACACTGGCATATCAGGGTGTGTATGTGTGTCTGTGTGTTTGTCTGAGTGAGTATTTAAAAGTCCCAGGTCTCTCAAATAATGCACTTCTTAGGGGGGGTGTAACACCCCAAACACCCCCCCACAAATCTACAGCCTTGGACTTCAATAATCACTCCCATTGCATGGCACAATCAGCCTTCAGAGGTTGTCTCCGCAGGATTCATTCACCTTACTTGTCTGAGCAGAATGTTTGGTTCTCTATGAGGACTAGTTTGGGGTTGGTGCCACTCATTCTCCATGCACTAAAATTCTGTAGCACAAGGATGAGTATTCAAACTGATACCACCTGCACAAACCTTGCTTCTTTAGTAGAGCATCACTCGAAGCTACAGCTTGCGGCTGTACATGTTGAAATCTGTAAACTCCTTCTCTAATCCATGAGGAAGCAAAGCAGGCTGGATGAGCTAGCTACTCATCTGAGCTATTGAAGCTTTGCTAAGTGAAATCTGAGGATCAGGGTAAATCCGCTGAACAACAGTTTAGCTGGCAGCCTCTGAAATAATCAGTGGCTTTGCCGCTGCAAAGATTTGCTTACTGCAACTAGCAACTATTTATATGTCTTTCCTTTTAAATACTCACACACGTGCATTCCTACAGCAAAGCATAAACTGTCATCTTTTTAGCCGACGGTAAAGGTCCTGCAAGGATATTTGTAAAATGGCATCTCATTCCACATATTCAAACACGCTTGCTGAGGTTAGTGCCCAGACAGCAGAACGCGACCCCCACGAATACTGAGCTTTCTGAAATTAAATTGCACTGCCACGTAACCCTTAAAATAAATAGCACTGCAAATGTATTCTCCAGTGGTACTAATGTATGAGTAATAGCATAACAATAGGACAATGTTGTATACATCTAGGGCCAGATTTATGAGATTGTCATGCAGTGCAGCGCAGCAAGTCACCTTGCGGTGCTGCACTGTGTCGCAGAAAAAGGGCAGGAATGCGCCGTATTTAAAAGAATGAAGTGCATTCCTGCCCCTTCGCCTGCGCTGGTGCCATTTTGGCTGCCTAGCGCCAACGCAGGCACCCTTGCACTATAGTACATGTAGTAAATGGGTGCCTGCGTTGTACGGTTGATTGTTTTTGCACAAAAAACAATCCCCCAATTCATTTTCCTCTTTCTATGTGTGCTGAAGAATGCGCTGCTTTGTTTTGCTCAAGATTTATGAAGCCACTCAGGGCCATGCAAGGTAGCCTTGGGTAGATTCATAAATCTAATTTTTGAGGTGCACTGCTCTTGCACCACTTTGGTGCAAGAGTGACACAACGGGGCTCGTAAATATGGCCCAAAGTACAGATCCAGGCTGATAGCCTTGATAGCTACTTACTGTCATGTAGACCCACACTGGACAAGTAACCTCTGCTTGTACTCGTTCTATCACCATAATTGCCCATTAGATACACATCACTTGTGAAGAACCTTGCAAGGTTATAGTAACTTAAATGACACAGTAGGTTTTTTAGGTTCTATGGGCAATTTTTTGTGAGAAAACACCACGGCCAAGATGCACTAAGCATTTTAATGGATTCAAACTCTCCACCTTTAAAATGCTTTTTCTTCTGTACAAATCCCTTGGGTGTGTTGAATTCTTGCCTTCCAAATGCCATATCTAATATCATGGCTTAAAAGGAGTCAGTGGTCCTGGAGACCACTGCCTTCTATTAAATAAACCTTAAAAGAAAACAGGCTGCAAAAAAATGCTTTATTTAAATGCAGTCACACTCATGTTGGTTTGCTGGGCCCAGCAGGCCACCATACCGTGATGGCCTCCAATGTTAGTAAGTCAGGATTTAAACCTGCCTCATTAATATTTCTGAGTTTGGTTGGATTTTTACCCACTACGAATAGGGGGGCATATTACTAAGGTCCGGCGATAATTATCGCTCAGTGCGCTTAGCGCGAGGATAATTATCGCCGGACTAACGCTGAATTTTATCACTGAGATAGCGTGCTATCAGCAACGCTCATCTCAACAGTGATAAAATTGCAGCGCTAACTGCCAAATGTGCGATTATCGCTGGAAATCCAGCGATAATCACACAACTTTGGCGATAGCTTGCTGATAGGGCAGGACAGACTCAGCCATTATATCCACCTTCCATTGGATATCATGGCTAAGTCATACTAAGAGCAGGCGTTAGAAAAGTAGCGCTAACCGCGGTTAGGGCTACTTTTCTAATCGCTCTGCATGTTCGCCTGCAGCTTGATAATAGGAGAAATGTCGGTTAGCGACATTTCTCCTGTTATCCTGGGAAGGAACGCCCACTTTGCATCTCATTAGAGATGCAGAGCGAGCGTAGGGAAAACGGGTGCTAACATGCGTTAATGCATGTTAGCACCCGCCTTAGTAATAGGGCGGTAATATTATCTCCGCTTTTTGGCTCTTAAAGCCAAAAAAGCGGAGATAATGGCCCTTGCTAATATGCCCCAGGATTTGTAAGAACTGACATACCAGGACATACGCCACTTTTTAAAAATCTTAACTGGTTGCAAAAATACTGGTCACAGTTTGCGACTAGTATCTTGTCACCAATTATTCGTACATTTGTCCCTAGGTTATTTAAACATTGCTGCCCTTTCAATAGCTTGCGTTAACTTCTCGTGTTGTTCTAGTGCTTTTATATCCTCTCTGTTCTGTTCTGCAATAAGCAGTTGCCCCATAACTGCTTTTCTCTTCCTCGCGCTACCCTTAATGCTATGTGTTGATAGCACCATAAGAATCTGCCCTTCTTTTGCGCTTCCATTGAACTCCACCAACAAGCCCTTTGGTTCTTAGAACAATGGTTTCTTATTTCTTATCTTGCATTTTATATTTTCAATGCACATCTCCTTCTCGATTTTATTGTTTGAGTTACATGTTATGGTATGTTAATAGATTTGCACAGCACGTAGCTGCCCCAGCAGCAGGGCGTCCCAGTGCTAGTCCTAAAAGAGCACACTACCAAAAGCAACCTATCACTAAGAGCTGCAGGAATCAGCTAAAAGGAGTTGAACTAAGTCTTCTGCACTTTCCTGGAAGTCCAATGGTCACTGATGACGTGTTTATTTGAATTCAAAATGTTAATGTTGTGATTGACATATTCACCTAATTATAAAGTCACTTTAACCATTGTTTTTCTCAGTGAATTTCTACGTTTTTTCCAAAACAAAAACAAATCTTTTTATCAGACCTAACTATAGCGTAACTTTAACCTTTGATTTTGTCAATGAATTTCTAGGGTTTTCTTAATGTAACATAATATTGTGTTATCATATGAAAAGCTAGGCCATGCGTCAAACCCCCCACAGGCAGCCAACCCCACGCACCCTTCATCGCATGGTGTGGGGTTGGCCACAGGGCCTGCGTCGAATTCCCCTCAAGCAGCCTCCCAGAGGCAGCCGACACCACGCTGTGCACGGCCTATGGTCATGTGTGATGTGTGGTTAGGCACAGAGCCTGTCTTGCATCCAGTCCCTGCTTCCAACTCCCCACAGGCAACCATCCCCATCCTGCTCATAGCCTTTGGCGTGCGCAGCAGCCGGTTGACCACAGCTTGGCCTGCCACCAGACTCTGTGGCTAAACCTACAGCAGCCTGCCAACCCACTACCATGCACAGTCTTTGTGTACTCAGTGTAGGGATGGCCTTCCACTGGGGCCAAAACATATATTAAGGGGCGGGGGGGATGCGCACCTCCCTCCTTGGCCCTTAACTGGCCCTGTGGACCCTATCCCCCGTGGCCAGTTCCAACAAAAGCAGATGGAGGCCACATGGCCCACCTCCCTAAGCCTTAAAGGGCCCCAGAAACATCACCCTGTGGTCAAATTCAGTTAAACAGGGGAGGAGGGCATGAAGCCCCATCTCTGAGGCTTAATATCCCATAGGCCTGCATCATTTAAAGGGGGTACCCTGGAGCTCACCCAAGGCACCCACCATGCACACGTTTGGGGCTGCGGTGGAACTCCAGGACTTCCATGGCGCCAGCCAGCTCACTGCATGCTGCGGGAGCCGGCATTGCTCTCGCCCAAAGGCAACAGCTATATATGCATTAGTGCAGGTAGAGAAACAGAATACAAGTCTGCTCCCAGCCTGAAGGAGCATTATTAAAGCTGCTGCCTGCTGGCAGCAGACTTTATTTTTGCTCCAGTTTGGCAGGAAATTTTAAAAAGCTCCTGCCCGGTGAGAGCCAACGCATGTTTGCCTGCCGACACCAATGAGGGCAGAGAAACCACTGTGTCCCGGGGCTCCCAGGGACACAGCATGTGGGCCGGTCCTGGGGGATGGGATCCTTGGGCCATTAAAGGCTCAGGGAGGGGGTCCACATGGTCCCCCTCCCTTTCAATTGTAGTGAAGGCCCTGGTGGATGAGATCCCCAGGGCCTTTTTAAACACATTGTTAAACACATTGGGCCCCAGGGGTTAAGGTCCCGGGGCTGAATAAGGCTTGGGCAGGGGGCCCTCCACTTAATTATTATACCTGCCCTGGGGGATGTGTCTCCGGGCCCAAAATGGGCTAGGGGAGGGGGGCACTGCTCACGCTCCATCCCCATATACTTAAAAAAATCCTGGCCACCATTGTTTTGTTCTTACATGATCCTGCGGGAGTCCCCTGGGATCGCAGCAAAGAATGCGAATTCTTTTTTATTTATTTTGGCCCAAGGGGGGGAGTCCCTCTGGTTTCCCCCCCATGGGGACTAGTGAGGCAGGCAACCCTACCCTGCTGCCTTGCAATTTGTTTTTTTTGCAACTTTAGGACTGGGGACTAAGACCCCGAGCCCTGTAATGGTTATCAGCAACATTTTTCTCATGTTGCTGGGAGCCAATCGGACCGCTCATTCGCTCCCACGGTGGGTCTGGCTCCTGCAGAAGCATGATAGCCCAAGGGAAAAAAGCTCACTTGGCCAATCAGAATGCTCTAATTTTAAATTGGTGCTCCAGTGAGACTCTTTCAAGCCTCTCACAGACTCAAACGTCCAGATATACAAATATATTTTAACCTTAATTTCTCAAAAGCTACTGAGCAGATTAACACAAAATCACAAAAAGCACAACCTGTGGACCAAGAACTATCTTCCTTTCAAATTTGGTGTAATTCCGTTCAGCAGTTTTTGCTATAGCCCAACTTAAAGAAGTCTATGAAAAATTCATGGGGAAATTTGCTTTGGGACCCTCTTTTTTCTCAGCCCCGCTTGACGCATTACACTAAAACTTTCAAGGAAGGAGCTAAAGCAAATTTGTTTTTTTGGAAAGTTATGTGAAGATTCGGCAAATTACGCCATAGTTATTAGCAAACCAAAAAAACCATTTCCTATGGAAAAGCATTCCTACCTATAACTACCCAGTGGTGAACGCCACTTGGTAATACATATACACATATATATGTATATTTTTTCCACAAATGCCCAAAGCTTTTGAAGGAGCACTCGACAGTTCGCCCACCATCCGGTGTACACGATCAGCTTGCCTCGACATGCCGGTAAGTTTCTCAAAGCCTGACGCGTTTCGAGGCGCAATCGCCTCTTCCTCAAAGGCTGCTGCTTATTTCTGGCGCAATGAAGGACTCTCCTTTATTCAATGTTCAGCATGTTTTTAATTGGTTAATGACATCAGTGGGTCTCGCTCAGTGTGATTTACATCCAATTGTATGCTGGGACATGTAGTCCCTGGAGAAGACATCATTTCACTTCCCATAGTGGGTTCCATACGTCAGTTATTAAAAAGCAATATTACTGTCCTTAGTAGGATCCAGGATGCCGCTGCAAGAATATTTTCACATTTGGCTCACTGTGCTGGATATGGCCTGGACATAGTTCCGACCTCAGCCTCTCATAATTTAAAGATGGTGCTACCTTACACGGCAGAGCCGCCGTGTCTTTATTTTTTAATTGAAATAAATAATGCTTGAAATAGATTGCGAGTCTGTGATGCGATGTTTATTAGCAGCCCAAGAAGAAGAGGCCTTGAGCCTTGAAACGCGTCGGCATCTAATGCTAATCCTTGGAGCATGAAGGCGAGCTGCAATTTAATGCCGGAGGGCAAGAGCGCTGGGAGTGCCCTCTCAATGCTTTCGGGCACTTTTGTTGGACAATTCATATACACGGCAGCCCAGCCGTGTGGAGGAGCACCATCGTTAACTCAGAGAGGCTGTGGATTTGAACTGCTCAAAACCGTGACAGCGCAGCGTTCTACATGCATAATTAGCCCGTCTACTATGCTCCAAAATCCTACTAAGGGCATGAAAAAGCTTTAATTTTAAATATGCATCAAAGCTACTAAAGGATAACTTTTTACTCACATCAGGGACTATATGTCCCCTCATGCACTTATGATCATTGCACTTAGCAACGCCCACTGAGGGCTTGAATTGAAATAAATAATGCTGGAAATAGATTGTGAGTCTGTGATGCGATGTTTATTAGCAGCCCATGAAGAAGAGGCCCTGAGCCTTGAAACGCGTCGGCATCTAATGCTAATCCTTGGAGCATGAAGGCGAGCTGCAATTTAATGCCGGAGGGCAAGAGCGCTGGGAGTGCCCTCTCAATGCTTTCGGGCACTTTTGTTGGACAATTCATATACACGGCAGCCCAGCTGTGGGGAGGAGCACCATCATTAACTCAGAGAGGCTGTGGATTTGAACTGCTCAAAAACCGTGACAGCGCAGCGTTCTACATGCATAATTAGCCCGTCTACTATGCTCCAAAATCCTACTAAGGACATGAAAAAGCTTTAATTTTAAATACGCATCAAACCTACTAAAGGATAACTTTTTACTCACATCAGGGACTATATGTCCCATCATGCACTTATGATCATTGCACTTAGCAACGCCCACTGAGTGCTTGAATTGAAATAAATAAAGCTGGAAATAGATTGTGAGTCTGTGATGTGATGTTTATTAGCAGCCCATGAAGAAGAGGCCTTGAGCCTTGAAACGCATGGGCATCTAATGCTAATCCTTGGAGCATGAAGGCGAGCTGCAATTTAATGCCGGAGGGCAAGAGCACTGGGAGTGCCCTCTCAATGCTTTCGGGCACTTTTGTTGGACAATATATATATATATTTTTTCACAAATAAACAAAGGTTACAGGGACGTTATAGTTGGGTTCAGATTTTACACACGCAAAACCATAGAAATTCATCAGTCATAATTCATGCCCTAAAGTAACTAGCAGTATCGCCCCCGCCATGCACACTTTTCTCGTCAATATTTTTATTGCAAATGTTGCAGTGATACTGTGAATGATGTCATAGACGATGTCATGACTAATCTATATGAGGGTTAATTAGAAGTGCATGGCAAGGGAAGCTACAGTTACCTTGGGGCACGAGTTAAAGTTTCTTGAGATAAGTATAGCTATAATTTCTATGGTTTTGTGTATGCAAAATCTGAATCTAACTATAACGTGTTTTTTTCAATGAATTTTGATGTCTTTTTAATGGTATTTCCTAACTAGAACGTCCCTGTAACCTTTTTTTTTTTCAGTGAATTCCTAGGTTTTTTAAACATAAAGTAATATTTAATTACAATACGCTACTCCAACTGCCGCTGCGCATGGCCTTTGGTCGTGCACAGCAGGGGTTGGCCAAAGGCTTGGCCAACCCCTGCAACCCCATGCCGTACATAGCCAAGCCCCTCAAGGCCAATTTGTCCCTGGAGAACCCATCTCTCAAGGTCCTTCACTTTTTTAAATATGGAGGGGCACTCAGCCCCCCTCCACAGGCCAATATCGGTCACAGGGACCCCATCCCCGAGGGCTGGCCAATAAAGGGTGGGTGCCCTGGAGCCCACCCAGGACACTCACTTCCCTATTGTTGGGGCTGCAGGGAGAGCCCCAATGCCCCCGCAGCCCCAGCCGGCTCCCCGGCTGCAGCAGGAGCCAGCATTGCTCCCGCCCAAAGGGAGCAGCTAAAAATGCTGCTCCCTGCAATCGGGAGCAATATTTTATTCTGTTTCCCTGCCTGCTTCAGTGCAGGTAGAAAACAGGTGAAAAGTCCACTCCCATTGGGCAGGAGCATTTTTCATACTCCCGCTCACTAGGAGTGGACTTAGTGTTTGCTCTCGCTTGGCAGGAGCTTTGAACAAGCGAGAACAAACACAGGTTTCCCCAACTGCACCAGTGCGGGCAGGGAAATCGCTATCTCCTGGAGGGTGGGCACCCTGGGACATAGCAGAAGCTGGGATGGGGACACAGGGCTATTAATGGATCCAGGAGTGGGGCCACTCGGCCCCCTCACTATTTCAAGTACAGCCGAGCCCCAGGGGATTGAACTCCCAGGGCCGACCTTGACCACTTTCCCTTTGTTTGTTAAGGCTGGGCCAGGTAGATGGGGTCCAGCCCTCTCCCTATTTTGTACATTGTCTGGGCCCCGGGGGATGGAGTCAAAACTGGTTGGGATGGGGGCCACACGGCCCCCCTCTCCATTTCATTTTGATGGCCAGGCTTCGGGGGTCCCCGGGGCGAAATCGGACAGGGAGGGAGGCCATGAGGCCCCCCTCTCTGTTTTGTTCATTGGCTGGGCCGCGGGGGATGGCACCCAGAGACAAAAGCAGCCCGAGGAGGGGGGCTCTGTGTGCTCCAGCCACATTATATTTATATATAATACCCAAAGGGAAAATGTGCTTTTTTAAATTAAAAATTAAACACTTTAGGTCTCTGGCAGGGTCCCGTGGGACCTGTTAGAAATAGGGTTTCTGGTTGGATAAGGTATACACCCCAGCCAGGCAGAAGCCACCACTCTCGTCAGGGTACACAATTGAGTTAACCTCTGCTCACCCTCTGGTAGCTTGGCGCAGAGCAGACAGGCTTATTTAAAGAGGTAATGTTTAAAGTATTTGTGAACACACTCACACAGTAATGCAGTGAATACACCACAAGAAGACTCCACACAGGTTTAAAATAGCTGTTTGTAATTAAGATCAACATAAGACCAAAACTATAAAAATACGTTGTATACTTTTAAAGTTATAGCATTTTCAAGTGTGCATGTAAAATCACAGTGCTGACAGAAATATGGTTGTTCCTCTCAGGGTAATTATAGTAGTATTTCATGGAGAGTGCCAGCAGAGCACTTGTGATCAATGCTTGTTACGGTCATGCTGGAATGGGGGAAAGAACAGGGATCCTGGCAAGGGATCACAGGTATGTGTCTTGTGCCTGGCAGGCTCCCAGGTACCCGCAAACCAAGAATTATCCACACGTCTCTCGGGACTGGGGTGCACAAGTTATTGGGTGGCCATGCATCGCTGGGCGGACACTGTACCTCTTGCTGCGAGAGTGATCCTCACAACACTGGGGACCCTCCTGTGGGGAAAGCAGTGCACATTCAGGCTAGGCAGGGCTGCTCTCTGAAGGTCGCAGCAGGCTCGATGAAGTCGCTCTGGTCTCTTCTGTGGTGCGTTGTGCGGTCTTGGCAGACATGTTGCTCCCGGGGACGGTTTATTATTATGGCAACATGGGGTCATGCTGGAAAGGCTTCCCTTGACTAGGTGGCATCAGCTCAGGCCCAAGGTGGTGCTTTTACTCAGCGCGAGCCGCTGAACTGGATATGTGCAGCACAAAGAGATTACTGGATGCCGGTGAAGTGAGGCACTCATTTCTTTGTGGTGAAGTCCTTCCTAATGCAGAGCGGAGCACTGCGGATGCGCTAGGTCTTGGAGAGGGTCTCTTTTGGCAGAATAATAATAAGTCAGGAACAAGTATTTGATGGCTCTGAGACTTCAGGGAACAGGGGGCAAGCCAACAAGCCCTTGGTGATCACTCAAAGTCACAATGCAGAGGTAGCAGGCCAGCACAGCAAGGCAGGTAGCACAGTGGCAGTCCCTCCTGCAGCTCAACAAGCAACAGGTCAACACCGCAGAGCAGTTAGCTAAGTGGCAGTCCCTCCTGGCAGCACAGCAATCCCTCTGGCAATGTGCAGATATAGAGCCAGCGATGTATGGATACAGGTCCAAAAGTGTCTGTTTTTAGGGTTTCAGAGACTCAGTACTTATACCCAAAAGTGTTTTGATGTAGGGGTGACTTCAAAGGAGTTCTCTGAAGTGCATAAGGATCCCTTTCAACTCATTCCTGTCTGCCAGGCTATAGGTGGGGGGGTTATCAGTACCTTGTGTGTGGGCAGGACACTACCTATTCAAGTAGAGGGCGAGCCCCTCCTTCCCTTCCAGCCCAGGAAGACCTATCAGAATGCAATTGTGTGACCTGTGGTGTGGCTGTCTAGAGGGAATGCACAAGTGTAGCTGTCACCCAGCCCGAACCAGATGTGTATTGGAGACAGGCTGTCAGGCACTTAGAGCAGTAAGTGCAGAGAAATGTCTACTTTCTAAAATTGGTATTTCTAAAATAGTAAAGTTAAATCTATCCTCACCAGTGAGTAGGATTTATCAGTACCATTCCAAACATATGAAACATCAAAAAGCTACTCCTCTCTGATTAGGAATTACCACTTGAAAAGTTATAAGGGAATTCCCTCTGCCAACCTATGAGAAGGGTAGGCCTCACAATAGTGAAAAATAAAATAGGCTGTTTGGCATTACCAAGACATGTAAAGAATAAAAGTACATGTCATACCTTTTACTTACATACCACCCTGCCTTTAGGGATACTTAGGGCTTACCTTAGGGGTGACTCAAATGTAACGAAAGGGGAGTTTAAGGCTTGGTAAGTAGTTTTCGATGGCAAGTTGAAATGGCAGTAAAACTGCACCCACAGGTACTGCAGTGGCAGGCCTGGAACAGGTTTGAAAGGCTACGTCTGTGTGTGGCACATTCAGTGCTGCAGCCACTGGTAGCATTTAACTTACAGGCCCTGGGTACAGGGGTACCACTTTACAAGGGACTTATACATAAATTAAATATATCAGGTATACACCAAACAAACATGTTTAGGGAAGAAGCATATGCACTTTAGCACTAGTTAGCAGTGATAAAGTGCTCAGAGTCCTAAGGCCAACAAATGTAATATGTGAGGTCACAAGCATTGCATAGCAGGGGCATAAGTTATAGTTAACTCAGCTAACAATTACTGCTGAATTTCACTGGTTTTGTATGAGTGATATTTGAGCCTAACTATAAAGTCCCTGTAACCTTTGTTTTCTCAGTGAATTTGTAAGTTTTTTTTTCTGTTTCCTAACTATAGCGTCCTTGTGCTTTTTTCAGTAAATTTTGATTTTTTTTTTAATGTTGTTTCATTACTAAAACGTCCCTATAATCGTTGGTGTTTTAAGTGAATTTCTAAAGTTTTTAAATTGTATTTTCTTACTGTAACCTGTAACCTTTGAGAGTGAGTGTGTGAGTGAGTGCATGTGTGTTTCAGTGGGTGTGTGAGTGCATGAGTGTCTCAATGCATGTTTGAGTGTCTGTGTGGGTCTGGGAGTAGCTTCATAGGTGTCTCACTGGGTGTCTGAGTGGGTGCATGAGTGTCTGACTGAGTGTCTCAGTGGGTCTGCAAATGGGACTGAGAGTGTCTGAGTGGGTTTGTGAGTGCCTCCATGAGTGTGCGAGTCAGACTGTGAGTGAGTGCATGAGTGTCTTAGTGGGTTTGTGAGTGGGTGCATTAGTCTCTGAGTGGGTCTGTGAGTGGGTGTGTGAGTCTCTAAGTGGGTCTGTGAGTGGCTGTGTGAGTGGATGTGTTGATCTGTGAATGGGTGCATGAGTGCCTGAGTGGGTCTGTAAGTGGGTGTACATGTCTAAATGTGTCTGTGAGTGGATGTATGAGAGTCTGAATGGCTCTGTGAGTGGCTGTGTGAGTGGCTGTATGGGTCTGAGACTAGGTCATGATTGTCTAAGTGTGTCTGGGAGTAGGTGTCTGAGAGGGTCTGTGAGTGGGTGCATCAGTATCTGAGTGGGTCTGTTCATGGGTGTGTGAGTGCCTGAGTGTGTCAGTGGGCATCTAAGTGTCTGTGTGGGTGTGTCAGTAGCTGTGTGAGTGCCTTGGCCACAAACGAACTGTACCTGCCCTTTTATCCAACAAGAGTCCATAGTTTTATGCAAAATATATACCCAAGTGGAGTACTTTCTGCTGGTTAATTCCTGAGTGCTACCTCCTTGGGTGCATGTCCAGTATGTATTCTGCACTACAGCTGCATAATAGAGCATGAAGAAATGTCACCAGAGACCTTGTATGCATTTTGGCAATGTGATTTGTTCCTGGTGTGTCTTTATGCAGAAAGGTGTAATAACATGATTCTCTCTTAACTATATGAAGTGCTTCTTTGTTCAGTGGAGATGTCCTCATATTCTTCAGCATCAAGAACTCGGAAACGTGCTGGGGGCCGCTTGTTAAGCTGTCCATCATCCTGGCAAAGGGCATGGGGACCGTTACATACTACTAAGGTGGGTGCGGCCAAAGGGGTGAAGCTTCCAACTGATTTGCACATTTGCGCACTCATAGTAATTTAAAGGGCGAGCCATGGACTCTGCTCTCAGTGGTAGAGGACAAGAAAGAACCCACTCATCACAGTCACTACAAATTTCACTTGAAATTGATCAATGATGCATTCACCTCCACAAAGCATTTCAGATTGTGTTTCAATATGGCATTGCCGAGAAAGCACACTTGCTTTGCCTTCGCCAAGCCCAGGAGCTAGGATCATTGGTCCTTTACAGAAGTGGAGCTTCTGCTGGGGCACCTGCTATGTTGATATTTGTAAGTGCCTCCCATTGAGGTTTAATTTCTGTAATATGAGCATTAAGGCAAAAATGGCACTTCAAAACTTAATGGAGGAGGTGGGTTGCTCGGCCCTCCTCTCTGGGCCAATTTCGGCCCGAGGACCCCATCACCAGGGGCCTGGGCAAGACTTAATGGGGAAGGATGGGCCGTCCTGGGCCAATTTTGGCTGAAATTGAATTGGGAGGGAGCACGGTCCCCATCCCCACGCTGATTTCGGCCCTGGAGACCCCAATCCGTGGGGTCTGACTGAAATTTAATGGGGGAGGGGCCACCTCCGTGGCCTGGCCTTGAAATGCTGGGTGCCCTGGAGCCCACCCAGGACTCCCAGTCAGCACCGTTGGGGACCACGAGGGGAGCCTGAATGCCAGCGGGAGCCAGCATTGCTCTCACACACAGGGAGCTGCTAAACATGCAGCACCCTGTGTGTGTGAGCAGTCCTTTTGTCTGTTTTCCTGCCCACTTCACACCAGGCAGGAAAACAGAAGAAAACTCACCTCCAAGCAAGCAGGAGCTCTTTGACAGCTCCTGCTTGCTGTGAGCGGCGTTAGTGTTTGCTCTGACTTGGTGGGAGCTGTCGAAGCTTCCACCAAATCAGGGCAAACGGCTATCTCCTGAGGGTGGGCACCTCGGGAGATAGCAGCAGCCGGCCCTGGGGGTGGCAGTCCCCAGGGCCATTTGTGGCTCCAGGAGGGAGTCACAAGGCCCCCCTCCTTTTCTGTGTAAGCAGGCCTCAGGGAGGTGGTGGTCCCTGGGGCCTTATATGGCCCAAGAGGGGAGCCACGTGGTTTCCCTCCCTTTTCAAAAACATACTTTGGCCCCAGGGAGGTGGGCTGTGTGGCCCCCTCCCACTTATAAAAATAAAGGCTGTGTGAGATGGTGGTCGCCGGGGCTTCAATAAGACCATGGAGGGGGGGTCCATGCAGCCCCCCACTAATATTTACAGTGGTGGTCCTCAGGGCTCAAGGAGCCTTTGGGGGGCTCCATAAACCCCCCTCTTTTTTTGAAAAAATGCCCCCGGGTCATGGCCTACCCGGGGGCTTTTTTTAAAACCAGCTCGGGAGCCGGCACTTGTTTTTTTTATTTTTTTGCTGTGGATTTGCGATAGGAGTCAGTGTATTCCTCACCTGCAACGTTTTCTTTTTTTCACTCTTTATTGCGACTCAGATGAAGCAGAGTCACAAAATGGCAGGCAACACTTCCTGGTTGAAGTATTAGCAGCCAATCAGATCTCAGCACAAGATAAGGAGGGTTCACGGAGCCTTCGCATCCCTAGATTTACAAATATAACTCTAAAACTACTTAACGGATTTACACTATATAACAAAAACGTGATCCGCCGAACAAAATCTACCTTTCTGCCAAATTTAGTGTCATTTCATCCAGCAGTTTGGGCTGTAGTCATGTTCAAAAGCGCACAGAAAAATTGGAAGCACTAGCAACGTGATTATTTTGGTATCACTGAGATTTAAATATCATCATTAAATCAAAAACACACGTAATGATGGAGGTACCTTTAATTCAATGCACTACAGTGAGACTGCAGTCTTTTTTGCTATCTAATGTGCATGGAGAGCTAATTGAAGTATTTAAACCACCTGCACTTTAAAGATGTGTTCTACTAAGAGGCATTTGAAAAAGGTTTGATGCCGAAACACTTTATGCCTAGTGAAATAAATGGTTTGACAGCCTGTGTAGTGCTCAGGTTCTTGTTCTTGCCTCTTTCTGCACCTCTCTTGCTTCTTTCTGCATCTCTCTTGCTTCTTTCTCCACCTCTCTTGCTTCTTTCTGCACCTCTCTTTCCTTTTTCTGCACCTCTTTTGTCTCTTTCTGCACCTCAGTCTCTCCTTTCTGCACCTCTCTTGCTTCTCTCTGCACCTCTCTTGCTTCTTTATGCACTTCTCTTGCCTCTTTCTGTACTTCTCTTGCCTCTTTCTGTACCTCTCTTGCTTCTTTCTGTACCTCTCTTGCCTCTTTCATAATGTCTCTTGCTTCTTTCTGCACCTCTCTTGCTTCTTTCTACACTTCTCTTGCTTCTTTCTGCAACGTTCTTCCTCTTTCCGCACTTCTGTTGCTTCTCTCTGCACCTTTCTTCCTCTTTCTGCACTTTTCTTGCCTCTTTCTGCACTTCTCTTGCTTCTCTCTGCACCTTGCTCCCTCTTTCTGTACTTCTTTTTATTCTTTCTGCACATTTCTTCCTCTTTCTGCGCCTCTCTTTCTCTTTCTGTACCTCTCTTGCTTCTTTCTGCACTTCTCTTGCCTTTTTCTGCACTTCTCTTGCCTCTTTCTGCACCTCTCTTGTATCTTTCTGCACCTCTCTTGCCTCTTTCTGAACATATCTTCCTCTTTCTGAACATCTCTTGCTTCTTTCTGCGCTTCTCTTGCCTCTTTGTGCACGTCTCTTGCCCCTTTCTGCACTTCTCTTGCCTTTTTTTGCACTTCCCTTGCCTCTTTCCGCACTTCTCTTGCTTCTTTATGAAGTTCTCTTTCTTCTTTCTGCACCTCTCTTGCTTTTTTCAGCAATTCTCTTACCTCTTTCTGCACCTCTCTTGCTTCTTTCTGCACCTTTCCACCTCTTTCTGCACCTCTATTGCTTCTTTCTGCACCTCTCTTGCTTCTTTTGGCACATCTCTTGCCTCTTTCTGCACCTCAATCTCTACTTTCTGTACTTCTCTTGCTTCTTTCTGTGCCTTACTTCCTCTTTCTGCTCCTTTCTTCCTCTTTTGTGTGCCTTTCTTCCTCTTTCTGTTCTTCTCTTCCTTCTTTCTGTACATCTCTTGCCTCTTTCTGTACCTCACTTGCCTCTTTCTGTACCTCTCTTGCTTCTTTCTGCACTGCTCTTGCTTCTTTCTGTAATTCTCTTGCTTCTTTCTGCACCTTTCTTACCTCTTTCTGTACCTTCTTGAATCTTTCTGTACCTCTCTTGCTTCTTGTCTCTTTCTGCACTTCACTCTCACCTTTATACACCTCTCTTGCTTCTTTCTGCACCTCTCTTGCTTCTTTCTGTACTTCTCTTGCTTCTTTCTTCTCATCTGTTGCTTCTTTCCATGCCTTTATTTCTCCTTCTGCACCTTTCTACCTCTTTCTGCACCTTTCTTCCTTTTTCTGCAGTTCTCTAGCTTCTTTCTGCACTTCTCTTGCCTCTTTCTGTACTTCTCTTACCTCTTTCTGTACTTCTCTTGCCTCTTTCTGAACCTCTCTTGCTTCTTTCTGCACCTCTCTTTCTTCTTTCTACACCTCTCTTGCCTCTTCCATCACACCTCTTGCTTCTTTCTGCACCTCTCTTGCTTCTTTCTGTACCTTTCTTCCTCTTTCTGGACTTCTGTTGCTTCTTTCTGCACCTTTCTTCCTCTTTCTGCACTTTTCTTGCCTCTTTCTGAACTTCTCTTGCTTCTCTCTGCACCTTGCTCATTCTTTCTGTACTTCTTTTTCCTCTTTCTGCACATCTCTTCCTCTTTAGGAACCTCCCTTCTTTCTGCAACTCTCTTGCTTCTTTGTGTACCTTTCTTGCTTATTTCTGCACCTCCCTTGCCTCTTTCTGTGCCTTTCTTCCTCTTTCTGTGCCTTTCTTACTCTTTCTGTGCCTTTTTTCTCTTTCTGTACCTCTCCTGCTTCTTTCTGCACTTCTCTTGCCTTTTTCTGCACTTATTTTGCCTCTTTCTGCAACTCTCTTGTCTCTTTCTGCACATTTCTTCCTCTTTCTGCAACACTCTTGCTTCTTTCTGTACTTCTCTTGCCTCTGTCTGCACGTCTCTTGCCTCTTTCTGCACTTCTCTTGCCTTTTTCTACACTTCTCTTGCCTCTTTCCGCACTTCTCTTGATTCTTTCTGCAGCTCTCTTTCTTCTTTCTGCACCTCTCTTGCTACTTTCTGCACCTCTCTTGCTTCTTTCTGCACCTTTTCACCTCTTTCTGCACCTCTATTGCTTCTTTCTGCACCTCTCTTGCTTCTTTTGGTACATCCCTTGCCTCTTTCTGCAGCTCAATCTCTACTTTCTGCACTTCTCTTGCCTCTTTATGTACTTCTCTTGCCTCTTTCTGAACCTCTCTTGCTTCTTTCTGTATCTCTCTTCCTTCTTTCTTCACCTCTCTTGCCTCTTTCATCATGTCTCTTGCTTCTTTCTGCACCTCTCTTGCTTCTGTCTGCACCTCTCTTCCTCTTTCTGGAGTTCTGTTGCTTCTCTCTGCAACTTTCTTCCTCTTTCTGCACTTTTCTTGCCTCTTTCTGAGCTTCTCTTTCTTCTCTCTGCACCTTGCTCCTTCTTTCTGTACTTCTTTTTCCTCTCTCTGCACATCTCTTCCTCTTTAGGAACCTCCCTTCTTTCTGCACCTCTCTTGCTTCATTGTGTACCTTTCTTGCTTCTTTCTGCACCTCCCTTCCCTTCTTCTGTGCCTTTCTTCCTCTGTCTGTGACTTTCTTACTCTTTCTGCGCCTTTTTTCTCTTTCTGTACCTCTCCTGCGTCTTTCTGCACTTTTCTTGCCATTTTATGCACTTCTCTTGCCTTTTTCTGCAACTCTCTTGTATCTTTCTACACATTTCTACACATTTCTTCCTCTTGCTTCTTTCTGTACTTCTCTTGCCTCTGTCTGCACGTCTCTTGCCTCTTTCTACACTTCTCTTGCCTTTTTCTACACTTCTCTTGCTTCTTTCTGCACCTCTCTTTCTTCTTTCTGCACCTCTCTTGCTACTTTCTGCACCTCTCTTGCTTCTTTCTGCACCTTTTCACCTCTTTCTGCACCTCTATTGCTTCTTTCTGTACCTCTCTTGCTTCTTTTGGCACATCTCTTGCCTCTTTCTGCACCTCAATCTCTACTTTCTGCACTTCTCTTGCTTCTTTCTGTGCCTCTCATCCTCTTTCTGCCCCTTTCTTCCTCTTTCTGTGCCTCTCTTCCTCTTTCTGCACTTCTCTTGCTTCTATCTGCACCTCTCTTGCCTCTTTCTGTACCTCACTTGCCTCTTTCTGCACCTCTCTTGCTTCATTCTGCACCGCTCTTGCTTCTTTCTGTACTTCTCTTGCTTCTTTCTGCACCTCTCTTACCTCTTTCTGCACCTTCCTTCATCTTTCTGTACCTCTCTTGCTTCTTTTTGTGCCTCTCTTTCCTCTTTCTGTATTTCTCTTGCTTATTTCTGTACCTTTCTTCCTCTTTCTGAACTTCTCTTGCTTCTTTATGCACCTCTCTTCCTTCTTTCTGCACCTCTCTTGCTTCTTTCTGCACTTCTCTTGCTTCTTTCTGCACCTCTTGCTTTTTCTGTACCTTTCTTCTTCTTTCTGCACCTCTCTTGCTTGTTTCTGCACTTCTCTTGCTTCTTTCTGCACCTCTCTTGCTTCTATCTGTACCTGTCTTGCCTCTTTCATCACTTCTCTTTCTTCTTTCTCAACCTATCTTGCTTATTTCTGCACCTTTCTTCCTCTTTCTGCACTTCTCTTACCTCTTTCTGCACTTCTCTTGCTTCTTTCTGCACTCTTTGCGCACCTCTCTTGCCTCTTTCTGCACCTCTCTTGTCTCTTTCTGTACTTCTCTTGCCTCTTTCTGAACCTCTCTTGCTTCTTTCTGCACCTCTCTTGCTTCTTTCTACACCTCTCTTGCTTCTTTCTGCACCTCTCTTGCCTCTTTCATCACGTCTCTTGCTTCTTTCTGCACCTCTCTTTTTTCTTTCGGCACCTTTCTTCCTCTTTCTGCACTTTTCTTGCCTCTTTCTGTACTTCTCTTGCTTCTCTCTGCACCTTGCTCCTTCTTTCTGTACTTCTTTTTCCTTTTTCTGCACATCTGTTCCTCTTTAGGAACCTCCCTTCTTTCTGCACCTATCTTGCTTCTTTCTGTACCTCTCTGGCTTATTTCTGCACCTCCCTTGCCTCTTTTTGTGCCTTTTTTCCTCTTTCTGTGCCTTTCTTACTCTTTCTGCACCGTTTTTCTCTTTCTGTGCCTCTCTTGCTTCTTTCTGTACTTCTCTTGCCTCTTTCTGCATGTCTCTTGCCTCTTTCTGCACTTCTCTTGCCTTTTTCTACACTTCTCTTGCCTCTTTCCGCACTTCTCTTGCTTCTTTCTGCACCTCTCTTTCTTCTTTCTGCACCTCTCTTGCTACTTTCTGCACCTCTCTTGCTTCTTTCTGCACCTTCTCACCTCTTTCTGCACCTCTATTGCTTCTTTCTGCACCTCTCTTGCTTCTTTTGGCACATCTCTTGCCTCTTTCTGCACCTCAGTCTCTACTTTCTGCACTTCTCTTGCTTCTTTCTGTGCCTCTCATCCTCTTTCTGCCCCTTTCTTCCTCTTTCTGTGCCTCTCTTCCTCTTTCTGTACTTCTCTTGCTTCTATCTGCACTTCTCTTGCCTCTTTCTGCATTTCTCTTGCTTCTTTCTGTACCTTTCTTCCTCTTTCTGTAGTTCCCTTGCCTTTTTGTACACTGCTCTTGCTTTTCTGTGCACCTTTCTTCCTCTTTCTGCATTTCTCTTCCTCTTTGTGCACCTCTCTTGCTTATTTCTGCACCTCTCTTGCTTCTTTCTGCACCTCACTTGCCTCTTTCTGTACCTCACTCACTTCTTTCTGTACCTCTCTAGCTTCTTTCTGCTCTCCTCTTGCCTCTTTCTGCATCTTTCTTCCTCTTTCCGCACCTTTCTTCCTCTTTCTGCAATTCTCTTGCCTCTTTCTGCACTACTCTTGCCTCTTTCTGCACTTCTCTTGCTTCTTTCTGCACCTGTCTTGCCTCTGTCTGAACCTCACTTGCTTCTTTCTACAACTCACTCTCTTCTTTCTGCACCTCTCTTGCTTCTTTCTACACTTCTCTTACCTCTTGCCGTACCTCTCTTGCCTCTTTCTGCACCTCCCTTGCCTCTTCCTGCACCTCTCTTGCTTCTTTCTGCACCTCTCTTGCATCTTTCTGCCCCTCTCTTGCTTCTTTCTGCACCTCTCTTGCTTCTTTCTGCACTTCTCTTGCCTCTTTATGCACCTCTCTTGCCTCTTTCTGCACCTCCCTTGTCTCTTTCTGCACCTCTCTTGCATCTTTTTGCACCTTTCTTGCATCTTTCTGCATCTCTCTTGCTTCTTTCTGCACTTTTCTTGCTTCTTTCTCCACCTTTCTTTCCTCTTTCTGCACCTCTCTTGCTTCTTTCTGCACCTCTCTTGCTTCTTTCTGTACCTCTCTTGCCTCTATCTGTATTTCTCATGCTTCTTTCTGCACCTCTCTTGCTTCTTTCTGCACCTCACTTGCTTCTGTCTACACCTTTCTTCTTATTTCTGCACTTCTCTTCCTCTTTCTGCACCTCTCATTCTCTTTTTGCATCTTTCTTCCTCTTTCTGCACCTCTTTTGCTTCTTCTGTACCTCTCTTTCTTCTTTCTGCACCTCTTTTGCTTCTTTCTGCACCTCTCTTGCTTATATCTGCACCTTTCTACTTCTTTCTGCACGTCTCTTGCCTCTTTCTGCACTTCTCTTGTTTCTTTCTGCACTTCTCTTGCTTCTTTCTGTAACTTTCTTCTTCTTTCTGCATTTCTCTTGCCTCTTTCTGTACCTTTCTTGCTTCTTTCTGTACCCCTCTTGCCTTTTCTGTACTTCTCATGCTTCTTTCTGCACCATTCTTCCTCTTTCTGCACCTCCCTTGCCTCTTTCTGTACTTCTCTTGCTTATTTCTGCACTTCCTTTGCATCTTTCTGCACCGCTCTTGCTTCTTTTGGCACTTCTCTTGCTTCTTTCTGCAAGTTTCTTCCTCTTTCTGTACCTCTCTTGCCTCTTTCTGCACTTTTCTGGCCTATTTCTGCACTTCTATTGCCCCTTTCTGCACTTCTCTCCCTTCTTTCTGCACCATTCTTCCTCTTTCTGAACTTCTCTTGCTTCTTTCTGTACCACTCTTGCCTCTTTCTGCACCTCTGTTGCACCTTTCTGCACCTCTGTTGCCTCTTTCTGCACCTCTCTTGCTTCTTTCTGCACATCACTTGCTTCTTTCTGCATTTCTCTTGCTTCTTTCTGTACCTTTCTTCCTCTTTCTGTAGTTCCCTTGCCTTTTTCTGCACTGCTCTTGCTTTCTCTGCACCTTTCTTCCTCTTTCTGCATTTCTCTTCCTCTTTCTGCACTTCTCTTGCTTATTTCTGCACCTCTCTTGCTTCTTTCTGTACCTCACTCACTTCTTTCTGTACCTCTCTAGCTTCTTTCTGCTCTCCTCTTGCCTCTTTCTGCATCTTTCTTCCTCTTTCCGCACCTTTCTTCCTCTTTCTGTAATTCTCTTGCCTCTTTCTGCACTACTCTTGCCTCTTTCTGCACTTCTCTTGCTTCTTTCTGCACCTGTCTTGCCTCTGTCTGACCTCACTTGCTTCTTTCTACACCTCACTCTCTTCTTTCTGCGCCTCTCTTGCTTCTTTCTGCACTTCTCTTACCTCTTGTCGTACCTCTCTTGCCTCTTTCTGCACCTCCCTTGCCTCTTTCTGCACCCCTCTTGTTTCTTTCTGTATCTCTCTTGCATCTTTCTGCACCTCTCTTGCTTCTTTCAGCACCTCTATTGATTCTTTCTGCACCTCTCTTGCTTCTTTCTGCACTTCTCTTGCCTCTTTCTGCACCTCTATTGCCTCTTTCTGCACCTCACTTGTCTCTTTCTGCACCTCTCTTGCATCTTTCTGCACTATTCTTGCTTCTTTCTGCACCTTTCTTTCCTCTTTCTGCGCCTCTCTTGCTTCTTTCTGCACCTCTGTTGCTTCTTTCTGTACCTCTCTTGCCTCTATCGGTATTTCTCTTGCTTCTTTCTGCACCTCTCTTGCTTCTTTCTACACCTCAGTTGCTTCATGTCTGCACCTTTCTTCCTATTTCTGCACTTCTCTTCCCTCTTTCTGCACCTCTCATTCTCTTTCTGCATCTTTCTTCCTCTTTCTGCACCTCTTTTGCTTCTTCTGTACCTCTCTTTCTTCTTTCTGCACCTCTTTTGCTTCTTTCTGCACCTCTCTTGCTTATATCTGCACCTTTCTACTTCTTTCTGGACATCTCTTCCCTCTTTCTGCACTTCTCTTGTTTCTTTCTGCACTTCTCTTGCTTCTTTCTGTAACTTTCTTCCTCTTTCTGCACTTCTCTTGCCTCTTTCTGTACCTTTCTTGCTTCTTTCTGTACCCCTCTTGCCTTTTCTGCACTTCTTATGCTTCTGTCTGCACCATTCTTCCTCTTTCTGCACTTCTATTGCTTCTTTCTGCACCTCCCTTGCCTATTTCTGTACTTCTCTTGCTTATTTCTGCACTTCCTTTCAATCTTTCTGCACCTCTCTTGCTTCTTTCTGCACCGCTCTTGCTTCTTTTGGCACTTATCTTACTTCTTTCTGCAAGTTTCTTCCTCTTTCTGCACCTCTCTTGCCTCTTTCTGCACTTCTCTTGCCTATTTCTGCACTTCTATTGCCCTTTTCTGCACTTCTCTCCATTCTTTCTGCAGCATTCTTCCTCTTTCCGCACTTCTCTTGCTTCTTTCTGCACCACTCTTGCCTCTTTCTGCACCTCTGTTGCCCCTATCTGCACCTCTGTTGCCTCTTTCTGCACCTCTCTTGCTTCTTTCTGCACATCACTTGCTTCTTTCTGCACATCACTTGCTTCTTTCTGCACTTCTCTTGCTTCTTTCTGCACCTCTCGCCTCTTTCTGCACTGCTCCTGCCTCTTTCTGTACCTTTCCTGCATCTTTCTGCTCCTCTCTTGCGTTTTTCTGCAACTCTCTTCCTTCTTTCTGCACCTCTCTTTCCTCTTTCTGCTCCTCAATCTCTTCTTTCTGCACCTCTCTTGCTTCTTTCTGTACTTCGCTTGCTTCATTCTGTACTTCTGTTGCTCCTTTCTGCGCCTTTCTTCCTCTTTCTGCACCTTTATTCCATTTTCTGCAGTTCTCTTGCTTCTTTCTGTACTTCTCTTGCCTCTTTCTGCCCCTCTCTTGTTTCTTTCTTCACTTCTCTTGCCTGGTTCTATACCTCTCTTGCCTCTTTCTGCACTTCTCTTGCCTCTTTCTGCATTTTTCTTCCTCTTTCTGCACCTCTCTTGCTTATTTCTGCATCTCTCTTGCTTCTTTCTGCACCTCACTTGCCTCTTTCTGCACCTCACTTGCCTCTTTCTGTACCTCACTCACTTCTGTACCTCTCTTGCTTCTTTCTGCTCTAATCTTGCCTCTTTCTGCATCTTTCTTCCTCTTTCCGCACTTTCTTCCTCTTTCTGAAATACTCTTGCCTCTTTCTGCACTACTCTAGCCTCTTTCTGCACTTCTCTTGCTTCTTTCTTCACCTGTCTTGCCTCTGTCTGAACCTCACCTGCTTCTTTCTACACCTCACTCTCTTCTTTCTGCACCTCTCTTGCTTCTTTCTGCACTTTTCTTACCTCTTGTCATACCTCTCTTGCCTCTTTCTACACCTCCCTTGCCTCTTTCTGCACCTCTCTTGCTTCTTTCTGCACCTCTCTTGCATCTTTCTGCACCTCTCTTGCTTCTTTCGGCACCTCTCTGGCTTTTTTCCGCACTTCTCTTGCCTCTTTCTGCACCTCCCTTGTCTCTTTCTGCACCTCTCTTGCATCTTTCTGCACCTCTCTTGCTTCTTTCTGCACCTCTCTTGCTTCTTTCTGCACTTTTCTTGCTTCTTTCTGCACCTTTCTTTCCTCTTTCTGCACCTCTGTTGCTTCTTTCTGTACCTCTATTGCCTCTATCTGTATTTCTCTTGTTTCTTTCAGCACCTCTCTTGCTTCTTTCTGCACCTCACTTGCTTCTGTCTGCACCTTTCTTGCTTCTTTCTGCACCTTTCTTTCCACTTTCTGCACCTCTGTTGCTTCTTTCTGCACCTCTGTTGCTTCTTTCTGTAACTCTATTGCCTCTATCTGTATTTCTCTTGTTTCTTTCAGCACCTCTCTTGCTTCTTTCTGCACCTCACTTGCTTCTGTCTGCACCTTTCTTGCTTCTTTCTGCACCTTTCTTTCCACTTTCTGCACCTCTGTTGCTTCTTTCTACACCTCTCTTGATTCTTTCTGCACCTCACTTGCTTCTGTCTGCACCTTTCTTTCTATTTCTGCACTTCTCTTCCCTCTTTCTGCACCCTCATTCTCTTTCTGCATCTTTCTTTCTCTTTCTGCACCTCTTTTGCTTCTTCTGTACCTCTCTTGCTTCTTTATGCACCTCTTTTGCTTCTTTCTGCACCTCTCTTGCTTATATCTGCACCTTTCTACTTCTTTCTGCACATCTCTTGCCTCTTTCTGCACTTCTCTTGCCTCTTTATGCACTTATCTTGCTTATTTCTACACTCCTATTGCCCCTTTCTGTACTTCTCTCCCTTCTTTCTGCACCATTCTTCCTCTTTCTGAACTTCTCTTACTTCTTTCTGCACCACTCTTGCCTCTTTCTGCTCCTCTGTTGCCTCTTTCTGCACATCTGTTGCTTCTTTCTGCACCTCTCTTGCTTCTTTCTGCACATCACTTGCTTCTTTCTGCACTTCTCTTGCTTCTTTCGGCACCTCTCTTGCCTCTTTCTGCACCACTCCTGCCTCTTTCTATACATTTCTTGTATCTTTCTGCTCCTCTCTTGCATCTTTCTGCAACTCTCTTGCTTCTTTCTGCACCACTCTTGCCTCTTTCTGCTCCTTAATCTCTTCTTTCTGCACCTCTCTTGCTTCTTTCTGTACTTCGCTTGCTTCATTCTGTACTTCTGTTACTCCTTTTTGCGCCTTTCTTCCTCTTTCTGCACCTTTCTTCCCCTTTCTGCAGTTCTCTTGCTTCTTTCTGTACTTCTCTTGCCTCTTTCTGCACCTCTCTTGTTTCTTTCTTCACTTCTCTTGCCTGGTTCTATACCTCTCTTGTCTCTTTCTGCACTTCTCTTGCCTCTTTCTTCACCTCTCTTGCTTCTTTCTGCACCTCTCTTGCTTTTTCTGCACTTCTCTTGCTTCTTTCGGCACCTTTCTTCTTCTTTCTGCACTTCTCTTGCCTCTTTCTGCATTTCACTTGCTTCTTTCTGTACCTTTCTTCCTCTTTCTGTAGTTCTCTTGCCTCTTTCTGCACTGCTCTTGCTTCTCTCTGCACCTTTCTTCCTCTTTCTGCATTTCTCTTCCTCTTTCTGCACCTCTCTATCTTATTACTACACCTCTCTTGCTTCTTTCTGCACCTTATTTGCCTCTGTCTGTACCTCACTCACTTCTTTCTGTACTTCTCTCTAGCTTCTTTCTGCTCTCCTATTGCCTCTTTCTACATCTTTCTTCCTCTTTCCACACCTTTCTTCCTCTTTCTGCAATTCTCTTGCCTCTTTCTGCACTACTCTTGCCTCTTTCTGTACTTCTCTTGCCTCTTTCTGCACTACTCTTGCCTCTTTCTGTACTTATCTTGCTTCTTTCTGCACCTCACTCTCTTCCTTCTGCACCTCTCTTGCTTCTTTCTGCACCTCTCTTGCTTCTTTCTGCACCTCTCTTGCCTCTTTCTGCACCTCCCTTGCCTCTTTCTGCACCTCTCTTGCTTCTCTCTGCACATCTTTTGCATCTTTCTACACCTCTCTTGCTTCTTTCTGCACCTCACTTGCCTCTTTCTGTACCTCACTCACTTTCTCCTTTTCTCTTACTTCTTTCTGCACCTTTCTTCCTCTTTCTGCATTTCTCTTCCTCTTTCTGCACCTCTCTTGCTTATTTCTGTACCTCTCTTGCTTCTTTCTGCACCTTACTTGCCTCTTTCTGTACCTCACTCACTTATTTCTGTACCTCTCTAGCTTCTTTCTGCTCTCCTCTTGCCTCTTTCTGCATCTTTCTTCCTCTTTCCGCACCTTTCTTCCTCTTTCTGCAATTCTCTTGCCTCTTTCTGCACTACTCTTGCCTCTTTCTGCACTTCTCTTGCTTTTTTCTGCACCTGTCTTGCCTCTGTCTGAACCACACTTGCTTCTTTCTACACCTCACTCTCTTCTTTCTGCACCTCTCTTGCTTCTTTCTGTACTTCTCTTACCTCTTGATGTACCTCTCTTGCCTCTTTCTGCACCTCTCTTGCTTCTTTCTGCACCTCTCTTGCATCTTTCTGCACCTCTCTTGCTTCTTTCTGCATTTCTCTTGCTTCTTTCTGCACTTCTCTTGCCTCTTTCTGCACCTCTGTTGCCTCTATCTGCACCTCCCTTGTCTCTTTCTGCACCTCTCTTGCATCTTTCTGCACCTCTCTTGCTTCTCTCTGCACTTTTCTTTCCTCTTTCTGCACCTCTGTTGCTTCTTTCTGCATCTCCCTTGTCTCTTTCTGCACCTCTCTTGCATCTTTCTGCACCTCTCTTGCTTCTTTCTGTACCTATCTTTCCTCTATCTGTATTTCTCTTGCTTCTTTCTGCACCTCTCTTGCTTCTTTCTGCACCTCACTTGCTTCTGTCTGCACATTTCTTCCTATTTCTGCACTTCTCTTCCCTCTTTCTGCACCTCTCATTCTCTTTCTGCATCTTTCTTCCTCTTTCTGCACCTCTTTTGCTTCTTCTGTACCTCTCTTTCTTCTTTCTGCACCTCTCTTGCTTATATCTGCACTTTTCTACTTCTTTCTGCACGTCTCTTGCCTCTTTCTGCACTTCTCTTGCCTCTTTCTGCACATTGCTTGCTTCTTTCTGTACCTCTCTTGCTTCTTTCAGCAACTCTCTTGTTTCTTTCTGCACTTCTCTTGCTTCTTTCTGTACCTTTCTTCCTCTTTCTGCACTTTTCTTGCCTCTTTCTGAACTTCTCTTGCTTCTCTCTGCACCTTGCTCCTTCTTCCTGTACTTCTTTTTCCTCTTTCTGCACATCTCTTTCTCTTTAGGAACCTCCCTTCTTTCTGCACCTCTCTTTTCTTCTTTCTGTACCTTTCTTCCTTATTTCTGCACCTCAACTGCCTCTTTCTATGCCTTTCTTCCCCTTTCTGTGCCTTTCTTACTCTTTCTGCTCCTTTTTCTCTTTCTGTACCTCTCCTGCTTCTTTCTGCACTTCTCTTGCCTTTTTCTGCACTTCTCTTGCCTCTTTCTGCAACTCTCGTCTCTTTCTGCACATTTCTTCCTCTTTCTGCAACACTCTTGCTTCTTTCTGTACTTCTCTTGCCTCTGTCTGCATATCTCTTGCCTCTTTCTGCACTTCTCTTGCCTTTTTCTACACTTCTCTTGCCTCTTTCCGCACTTCTCTTGCTTCTTTCTGCAGCTCTCTTTCTTCTTTCTGTACCTCTCTTGCTACTTTCTGTACCTCGCTTGCTTCTTTCTGTACCTTTACACCTCTTTCTGCACCTCTATTGCTTCTTTCTGCACCTCTCTTGCTTCTTTTGGTACATCTTTTGTCTCTTTCTGCACCTAAAATCTCTACTTTCTGCACTTATCTTGCTACTTTCTGTGCCTTTCTTCCTCTTTCTGCTCCTTTCTTCCTCTTTCTGTGCCTTTCTTCCTCTTTCTGTTCTTCTCTTGCTTCTTTCTGCACCTCTCTTGCCTCTTTCTGTACCTCACTTGCCTCTTTCTGTACCTCACTTGATTCTTTCTGCACTGCACTTGCTTCTTTCTGTAACTCTCTTGCTTCTTTCTGCACCTCTCTTACCTCTTTCTGTACCTTCTTGAATCTTTCTGTACCTCTCTTGCTTCTTGTCTCTTTCTGCACTTCACTCACTCCTTAATACACCTCTCTTGCTTCTCTCTGCATCTCTTGCTTCTTTCTGCACCTCTCTTGCTTCTTTCTGTACTTCTCTTGCTTCTTTCTCTGCCTCTGTTGCTTCTTTCCATGCCTTTATTTCTCTTTCTGCACCTTTCTAGCTCTTTCTGCACCTTTCTTCCTCTTTCTGCAGTTCTCTTGCTTCTTTCTGCACTTCTATTGCCTCTTTCTGTACTTCTCTTGCCTCTTTCTGAACCTCTCTTGCTTCTTTCTACACCTCTCTTGCTTCTTTCTGCACCTCTCTTGCCTCTTTCATCACGTCTCTTGCTTCTTTCTGCACCTCTCTTTTTCTTTATGCACCTTTCTTCCTCTTTCTGGACTTTTCTTGACTCTTTCTGTACTTCTCTTGCTTCTCTCTGAACCTTGCTCCTTCTTTCTGTACTTCTTTTTCCTCTTTCTGCACATCTCTTCCTCTTTAGAAACCTCCCTTCTTTCTGCACCTCCCTTGCCTCTTTCTGTGCCTTTCTTACTCTTCCTGTGCCTTTCTTACTCTTTCTGCGCCTTTTTTCTCTTTCTGTACCTCTCTTGCTTCTTTCTGTCCTTCTCTTGCCTCTTTCTGCACGTCTCTTGCCTCTTTCTGCACCTCTCTTGTTTCTTTCTTCACTTCTCTTGCCTGGTTCTATACCTCTCTTGCCTCTTTCTGCACTTCTCTTGCCTCTTTCTTCACCTCTCTTGCTTCTTTCTGCACCTCTCTTGCTTTTTTCTGCACTTCTCTTGCTTCTTTCGGCACCTTTCTTCTTCTTTCTGCACTTCTCTTGCCTCTTTCTGCATTTCACTTGCTTCTTTCTGTACCTTTCTTCCTCTTTCTGTAGTTCTCTTGCCTCTTTCTGCACTGCTCTTGCTTCTCTCTGCACCTTTCTTCCTCTTTCTGCATTTCTCTTCCTCTTTCTGCACCTCTCTATCTTATTACTACACCTCTCTTGCTTCTTCATGCACCTCATTTGCCTCTTTCTGTACCTCACTCACTTCTTTCTGTACCTCTCTAGCTTCTTTCTGCTCTCCTATTGCCTCTTTCTACATCTTTCTTCCTCTTTCCACACCTTTCTTCCTCTTTCTGCAATTCTCTTGCCTCTTTCTGCACTACTCTTGCCTCTTTCTGTACTTCTCTTGCCTCTTTCTGCACTACTCTTGCCTCTTTCTGTACTTATCTTGCTTCTTTCTGCACCTCACTCTCTTCCTTCTGCACCTCTCTTGCTTCTTTCTGCACTTCTCTTGCATCTTGCTGCACCTCTCTTGCCTCTTTCTGCACCTCCCTTGCCTCTTTCTGCACCTCTCTTGCTTCTCTCTGCACATCTCTTGCATCTTTCTACACCTCTCTTGCTTCTTTCTGCACCTCTCTTGCTTCTTTCTGCACCTCACTTGCCTCTTTCTGTACCTCACTCACTTTCTCCTTTTCTCTTACTTCTTTCTGCACCTTTCTTCCTCTTTCTGCATTTCTATTCCTCTTTCTGCACCTCTCTTGCTTATTTCTGTACCTCTCTTGCTTCTTTCTGCACCTTACTTGCCTCTTTCTGTACCTCACTCACTTCTTTCTGTACCTCTCTAGCTTCTTTCTGCTCTCCTCTTGCCTCTTTCTGCATCTTTCTTCCTCTTTCCGTACCTTTCTTCCTCTTTCTGCAATTCTCTTGCCTCTTTCTGCACTACTCTTGCCTCTTTCTGCACTTCTCTTGCTTTTTTCTGCACCTGTCTTGCCTCTGTCTGAACCACACTTGCTTCTTTCTACACCTCACTCTCTTCTTTCTGCACCTCTCTTGCTTCTTTCTGCACTTCTCTTACCTCTTGATGTACCTCTCTTGCCTCTTTCTGCACCTCTCTTGCTTCTTTCTGCACCTCTCTTGCATCTTTCTGCACCTCTCTTGCTTCTTTCTGCATTTCTCTTGCTTCTTTCTGCACTTCTCTTGCCTCTTTCTGCACCTCTGTTGCCTCTATCTGCACCTCCCTTGTCTCTTTCTGCACCTCTCTTGCATCTTTCTGCACCTCTCTTGCTTCTGTCTGCACTTTCCTTTCCTCTTTCTGCACCTCTGTTGCTTCTTTCTGCATCTCCCTTGTCTCTTTCTGCACCTCTCTTGCATCTTTCTGCACCTCTCTTGCTTCTTTCTGTACCTATCTTGCCTCTATCTGTATTTCTCTTGCTTCTTTCTGCACCTCTCTTGCTTCTTTCTGCACCTCACTTGCTTCTGTCTGCACATTTCTTCCTATTTCTGCACTTCTCTTCCTCTTTCTGCACCTCTCATTCTCTTTCTGCATCTTTCTTCCTCTTTCTGCACCTCTTTTGCTTCTTCTGTACCTCTCTTTCTTCTTTCTGCACCTCTCTTGCTTATATCTGCACTTTTCTACTTCTTTCTGCACGTCTCTTGCCTCTTTCTGCACTTCTCTTGCCTCTTTCTGCACATTGCTTGCTTCTTTCTGTACCTCTCTTGCTTCTTTCAGCAACTCTCTTGTTTCTTTCTGCACTTCTCTTGCTTCTTTCTGTACCTTTCTTCCTCTTTCTGCACTTTTCTTGCCTCTTTCTGAACTTCTCTTGCTTCTCTCTGCACCTTGCTCCTTCTTCCTGTACTTCTTTTCCTCTTTCTGCACATCTCTTTCTCTTTCTGAACCTCCCTTCTTTCTGCACTCTCTTTTTCTTCTTTCTGTACCTTTCTTGCTTATTTCTGCACCTCAACTGCCTCTTTCTATGCCTTTCTTCCCCTTTCTGTGCCTTTCTTACTCTTTCTGCTCCTTTTTCTCTTTCTGTACCTCTCCTGCTTCTTTCTGCACTTCTCTTGCCTTTTTCTGCACTTCTCTTGCCTCTTTCTGCAACTCTCGTCTCTTTCTGCACATTTCTTCCTCTTTCTGCAACACTCTTGCTTCTTTCTGTACTTCTCTTGCCTCTGTCTGCACATCTCTTGCCTCTTTCTGCACTTCTCTTGCCTCTTTCTACACTTCTCTTGCCTCTTTCCGCACTTCTCTTGCTTCTTTCTGCAGCTCTCTTTCTTCTTTCTGTACCTCTCTTGCTACTTTCTGTACCTCGCTTCCTTCTTTCTGTACCTTTACACCTCTTTCTGCACCTCTCATTGCTTCTTTCTGCACCTCTCTTGCTTCTTTTGGTACATCTTTTGTCTCTTTCTGCACCTAAAATCTCTACTTTCTGCACTTATCTTGCTACTTTCTGTGCCTTTCTTCCTCTTTCTGCTCCTTTCTTCCTCTTTCTGTGCCTTTCTTCCTCTTTCTGTTCTTCTCTTGCTTCTTTCTGCACCTCTCTTGCCTCTTTCTGTACCTCACTTGCCTCTTTCTGTACCTCACTTGATTCTTTCTGCACTGCACTTGGTTCTTTCTGTAACTCTCTTGCTTCTTTCTACACCTCTCTTACCTCTTTCTGTACCTTCTTGAATCTTTCTGTACCTCTCTTGCTTCTTGTCTCTTTCTGCACTTCACTCACTCCTTATCTACACCTCTCTTGCTTCTCTCTGCATCTCTTGCTTCTTTCTGTACTTCTCTTGCTTCTTTCTCTGCCTCTGTTGCTTCTTTCCATGCCTTTATTTCTCTTTCTGCACCTTTCTAGCTCTTTCTGCACCTTTCTTCCTCTTTCTGCAGTTCTCTTGCTTCTTTCTGCACTTCTATTGCCTCTTTCTGTACTTCTCTTGCCTCTTTCTGAACCTCTCTTGCTTCTTTCTACACCTCTCTTGCTTCTTTCTGCACCTCTCTTGCCTCTTTCATCACGTCTCTTGCTTCTTTCTGCACCTCTCTTTTTCTTTATGCACCTTTCTTCCTCTTTCTGGACTTTTCTTGACTCTTTCTGTACTTCTCTTGCTTCTCTCTGAACATTGCTCCTTCTTTCTGTACTTCTTTTTCCTCTTTCTGCACATCTCTTCCTCTTTAGAAACCTCCCTTCTTTCTGCACCTCCCTTGCCTCTTTCTGTGCCTTTCTTACTCTTCCTGTGCCTTTCTTACTCTTTCTGCGCCTTTTTTCTCTTTCTGTACCTCTCTTGCTTCTTTCTGTCCTTCTCTTGCCTCTTTCTGCACGTCTCTTGCCTCTTTCTGCACTTCTCTTGCCTTTTTCTACACTTCTCTTGCCTCTTTCCGCACTTCTCTTGCTTCTTTCTGCACCTCTCTTTCTTCTTTCTGCACCTCACTTGCTAATTTATGCACCTCTCTTGCTTCTTTCTGCACCTTTCCACCTCTTTCTGCACCTCTATTGCCTCTTTCTGCACCTCAATCTCTACTTTCTGCACTTCTCTTGCTTCTTTCTGTGCCTCTCGTCCTCTTTCTGCCCCTTTCTTCCTCTTTCTGTGCCTTTCTTCCTCTTTCTGCACTTCTCTTGCTTCTATCTGCACCTCTCTTGCCTCTTTCTGTACCAGACTTACCTCTTTCTGCACCTCTCTTGCTTCTTTCTGCACCGCTCTTACCTCTTTCTGCACCTTCCTTCATCTTTCTGTACCTCTCTTGCTTCTTTCTGTGCCTCTCTTGCCTCTTTCTGCATTTATCTACCTTATTTCTGTACATTTCTTCCTCTTTCTGAACTTCTCTTGCCTCTTTATGCACCTCTCTTCCTTCTTTCTGCACCTCTCTTGCTTCTTTCTGCACTTCTCTTGCTTCTTTCTGCACCTTCCTTCATCTTTCTGTACCTCTCTTGCTTCTTTCTGTGCCTCTCTTGCCTCTTTCTGCATTTATCTACCTTATTTCTGTACATTTCTTCCTCTTTCTGAACTTCTCTTGCCTCTTTATGCACCTCTCTTCCTTCTTTCTGCACCTCTCTTGCTTCTTTCTGCACTTCTCTTGCTTCTTTCTGCACCTCTTGCTTTTTCTGCACCTTTATTCCTCTATCTGCACCTCTCTTCCTTCTTTCTGCACTTCACTTGCTTCTTTCTGCACCCCTCTTGCCTCTTTCTGCATTTCTCTTGCTTCTTTCTGTACTTTTCTTCCTCTTTCTGAACTTCTCTTGCCTCTTTATGCACCTCTCTTCCTTCTTTCTGCACCTCTCTTGCTTCTTTCTGCACTTCTCTTGCTTCTTTCTGCACCTCTTGCTTTTTCTGCACCTTTCTTCTTCTTTCAGCAACTCTCTTGTTTCTTTCTGCACTTCTCTTGCTTCTTTCTGTACCTTTCTTCCTCTTTCTGCACTTTTCTTGCCTCTTTCTGAACTTCTCTTGCTTCTCTCTGCACCTTGCTCCTTCTTCCTGTACTTCTTTTTCCTCTTTCTGCACATCTCTTTCTCTTTAGGAACCTCCCTTCTTTCTGCACCTCTCTTTTTCTTCTTTCTGTACCTTTCTTGCTTATTTCTGCACCTCAACTGCCTCTTTCTATGCCTTTCTTCCCCTTTCTGTGCCTTTCTTACTCTTTCTGCTCCTTTTTTCTCTTTCTGTACCTCTCCTGCTTCTTTCTGCACTTCTCTTGCCTTTTTCTGCACTTCTCTTGCCTCTTTCTGCAACTCTCGTCTCTTTCTGCACATTTCTTCCTCTTTCTGCAACACTCTTGCTTCTTTCTGTACTTCTCTTGCCTCTGTCTGCACATCTCTTGCCTCTTTCTGCACTTCTCTTGCCTTTTTCTACACTTCTCTTGCCTCTTTCCGCACTTCTCTTGCTTCTTTCTGCAGCTCTCTTTCTTCTTTCTGTACCTCTCTTGCTACTTTCTGTACCTCGCTTCCTTCTTTCTGTACCTTTCTACCTCTTTCTGCACCTCTATTGCTTCTTTCTGCACCTCTCTTGCTTCTTTTGGTACATCTTTTGTCTCTTTCTGCACCTAAAATCTCTACTTTCTGCACTTATCTTGCTACTTTCTGTGCCTTTCTTCCTCTTTCTGCTCCTTTCTTCCTCTTTCTGTGCCTTTCTTCCTCTTTCTGTTCTTCTCTTGCTTCTTTCTGCACCTCTCTTGCCTCTTTCTGTACCTCACTTGCCTCTTTCTGTACCTCACTTGATTCTTTCTGCACTGCACTTGCTTCTTTCTGTAACTCTCTTGCTTCTTTCTGCACCTCTCTTACCTCTTTCTGTACCTTCTTGAATCTTTCTGTACCTCTCTTGCTTCTTGTCTCTTTCTGCACTTCACTCACTCCTTAATACACCTCTCTTGCTTCTCTCTGCATCTCTTGCTTCTTTCTGTACTTCTCTTGCTTCTTTCTCTGCCTCTGTTGCTTCTTTCCATGCCTTTATTTCTCTTTCTGCACCTTTCTAGCTCTTTCTGCACCTTTCTTCCTCTTTCTGCAGTTCTCTTGCTTCTTTCTGCACTTCTATTGCCTCTTTCTGTACTTCTCTTGCCTCTTTCTGAACCTCTCTTGCTTCTTTCTACACCTCTCTTGCTTCTTTCTGCACCTCTCTTGCCTCTTTCATCACGTCTCTTGCTTCTTTCTGCACCTCTCTTTTTCTTTATGCACCTTTCTTCCTCTTTCTGGACTTTTCTTGACTCTTTCTGTACTTCTCTTGCTTCTCTCTGAACATTGCTCCTTCTTTCTGTACTTCTTTTCCTCTTTCTGCACATCTCTTCCTCTTTGAAACCTCCTTCTTTCTGCACCTCCCTTGCCTCTTTCTGTGCCTTTCTTACTCTTCCTGTGCCTTTCTTACTCTTTCTGCGCCTTTCTTCTCTTTCTGTACCTCTCTTGCTTCTTTCTGTCCTTCTCTTGCCTCTTTCTGCACGTCTCTTGCCTCTTTCTGCACTTCTCTTGCCTTTTTCTACACTTCTCTTGCCTCTTTCCGCACTTCTCTTGCTTCTTTCTGCACCTCTCTTTCTTCTTTCTGCACCTCACTTGCTAATTTCTGCACCTCTCTTGCTTCTTTCTGCACCTTTCCACCTCTTTCTGCACCTCTCTTGCCTCTTTCTGCACCTCAATCTCTACTTTCTGCACTTCTCTTGCTTCTTTCTGTGCCTCTCGTCCTCTTTCTGCCCCTTTCTTCCTCTTTCTGTGCCTTTCTTCCTCTTTCTGCACTTCTCTTGCTTCTATCTGCACCTCTCTTGCCTCTTTCTGTACCTAGACTTACCTCTTTCTGCACCTCTCTTGCTTCTTTCTGCACCGCTCTTACCTCTTTCTGCACCTTCCTTCATCTTTCTGTACCTCTCTTGCTTCTTTCTGTGCCTCTCTTGCCTCTTTCTGCATTTATCTCACCTTATTTCTGTACATTTCTTCCTCTTTCTGAACTTCTCTTGCCTCTTTATGCACCTCTCTTCCTTCTTTCTGCACCTCTCTTGCTTCTTTCTGCACTTCTCTTGCTTCTTTCTGCACCTTCCTTCATCTTTCTGTACCTCTCTTGCTTCTTTCTGTACCTCTCTTGCCTCTTTCTGCATTTATCTACCTTATTTCTGTACATTTCTTCCTCTTTCTGAACTTCTCTTGCCTCTTTATGCACCTCTCTTCCTTCTTTCTGCACCTCTCTTGCTTCTTTCTGCACTTCTCTTGCTTCTTACTGCACCTCTTGCTTTTCTGCACCTTTCTTCTTCTTTCTGCACCTCTCTTGCTTGTTTCTGCACTTCTCTTGCTTCTTTCTGCACCTCTCTTGCTTCTTTCTGCACCTGTCTTGCCTCTTTCATCACTTCTCTTGCTTCTTTCTCCACCTGTCTTGCTTCTTTCTGCACCTTTCTTCCTCTTTCTGCACTTCTCTTGCTTCTTTCTCTACCTCTCTTGCCTCTTTCTGCACTGCTCCTGCCTCTTTCTGTACCTTTCCTGCATCTTTCTGCTCCTCTCTTGCATCTTTCTGCAACTCTCTTGCTTCTTTCTGCACCACTCTTGCCTCTTTCTGCTCCTCAATCTCTTCTTTCTGCACCTCTCTTGCTTCTTTCTGTACTTCGCTTGCTTCATTCTGTACTTCTGTTGCTCCTTTCTGCACCTTTCTTCCTCTTTCTGCACCTTTCTTCCCCTTTCTGCAGTTCTCTTGCTTCTTTCTGTACTTCTCTTGCCTCTTTCTGCACCTCTCTTGTTTCTTTCTTCACTTCTCTTGCCTGGTTCTATACCTCTCTTGCCTCTTTCTGCACTTCTCTTGCCTCTTTTTGCACCTCTCTTGCTTCTTTCTGCACCACTCTTGCTTCTTCTTGCACCTTTCTTCCTCTTTCCGTAGTTCTCTTGCCTCTTTCTGCACTTCTCTTGCTTCTTTATGCACCTTTCTTCCTCTTTCTGCATTTCTCTTCCTCTTTCTGCACCTCTCTTGCTTTTTTCTGCACCTCTCTTGCTTCGTTCTGCACCGTACTTGCCTATTTCTGTACTTCACTCACTTCTTTCTGTACCTCTCTAGCTTCTTTCTGCACTTCTCTTGATCTATCGGCACCTTTCTTCCTCTTTCTGCACTTCTCTTGCCTCTTTCTGCATTTCTCTTGCTTCTTTCTGCACCTTTCTTCCTCTTTCCGTAGTTCTCTTGCCTCTTTCTGCACTTCTCTTGCTTCTTTATGCACCTTTCTTCCTCTTTCTGCATTTCTCTTCCTCTTTCTGCACCTCTCTTGCTTTTTTCTGCACCTCTCTTGCTTCGTTCTGCACCGTACTTGCCTATTTCTGTACTTCACTCACTTCTTTCTGTACCTCTCTAGCTTCTTTCTGCTCTCCTCTTGCCTCTTTCTGCATCTTTCTTCCTCTTTCCGCACCTTTCTTCCTGTTTCTGCAATTCTCTTACCTCTTGCTGCACCTCTCTTGCCTCTTTCTGCACCTCTCTTGCTTCTTTCTGCACCTCTCTTGTATCTTTCTGCACCTCTCTTGCTTCTTTCTGCACTTCTCTTGACTCTTTCTGCACCTCTCTTGCCTCTTTCTGCACCTCCTTTGTCTCTCTCTGCACCTCTCTTGCATCTTTCTGTACCTCTCTTGCTTCTTTCTGCACCTCTCTTGCTTCATTCTGCACTTTTCTTGCTTCTTTCTACACCTTTCTTTCCTCTCTCTGCACCTCTGTTGCTTCTTTCTGCACCTCTGTTGCTTCTTTCTGTACCTCTCTTGCCTCTATCTGTATTTCCCTTGTTTCTTTCTGCACCACTCTTGCTTCTTTCTGTACCTCACTTGCTTCTGTCTGCACCTTTCTTCCTATTTCTGCACTTCTCTTCCCTCTTTCTGCACCTCTCATTCTCTTTCTGCATCTTTCTTCCTCTTTCTGCACCTCTTTTGCTTCTTCTGTACCTCTCTTGCTTCTTTATGCACCTCTTTTGCTTCTTTCTGCACCTCTCTTGCTTATATCTGCACCTTTCTACTTCTTTCTGCACGTCTCTTGCCTCTTTCTGCACTTCTCTTGCCTCTTTCTGCTCATTGCTTGCTTCTTTCTGTACCTCTCTTGCTTCTATCAGCACCTCTCTTGTTTCTTTCTGTACTTTTCTTGCTTCTTTCTGTACCTTTCTTCCTCTTTCTGCGCTTCTCTTGCCTCTTTCTGTACCTTTCTTCCTCGTTCTGCACTTTTCTTGCCTCTTTCTGAACTTCTCTTGCTTCTTTCTGCACCTTGCTCCTTCTTTCTGTACTTCTTTTCCTCTTTCTGCACATCTCTTCCTCTTTAGGAACCTCCCTTCTTTCTGCACCTCTCTTGCTTCTTTCTGTACCATTCTTACTTCTTTCTGCACCTCTCTGCCTCTTTCTGTGCCTTTCTTCCTCTTTCTGTGCCTTTCTTACACTTTTCTGCACCTTTCTTCTCTTTCTGTACCTCTCTTGCCTCTTTCTGCACTTCTTTTGCCTCTTTCTGCACTTCTCTTGCCTCTTTTTGTAGTTCTCTTGTCTCTTTAGGCACATTTCTTCCTCTTTCTGCAACTCTTGCTTCTTTCTGTACCTCTCTTGCCTCTTTCTGCACGTCTCTTGCCTCTGTCTGCACGTCTCCTGCCTTTTCTACACTTCTCTTGCCTCTTTCTGCACTTCTCTTGCTTCTTTCTGCAGCTCTCTTTCTTCTTTCTGCACCTCTCTTGCTACTTTCTGCACCTCTCTTGCTTCTTTCTGCACCTTTCTCACCTCTTTCTGCACCTCTATTGCTTCTTTCTGCACCTCTCTTGCTTCTTTCTGGTACATCTCTTGCCTCTTTCTGCACCTCAATCTCTACTTTCTGCACTTCTCTTGCTACTTTCTGTACCTTTCTTCCTCTTTCTGCTCCTTTCTTCCTCTTTCTGTGCCTTTCTTCCTCTTTCTGTTCTTCTCTTGCTTCTTTCTGCACCTCTCTTGCCTCTTTCTGTACCTCACTTGCCTCTTTCTGTACCTCACTGGATTCTTTCTGCACTGCACTTACTTCTTTCTGTAACTCTCTTGCTTCTTTCTGTACCTCTTACCTCTTTCTGTACCTCTCTTGAATCTTTCTGTACCTCTCTTGCTTCTTGTCTCTTTCTGCACTTCACTTCTCCTTATATACACCTCTCTTGCTTCTCTCTGCACTCTCTTGCTTCTTTCTGCACCTCTCTTGCTTCTTTCTGTACTTCTCTTGCTTCTTTCTCTACTTCTGTTGCTTCTTTCCATGCCTTTATTTCTCTTTATGCACCTTTCTACCACTTTCTGCACCTTTCTTCCTCTTTCTGCAGTTCTCTTGCTTCTCTCTGCACTTCTACTTGCCTCTTTCTATACTTCTCTTGCCTCTTTCTGAACCTCTCTTGCTTCTTTCTGCACCTTTCTTGCTTCTTTCTACACCTCTCTTGCTTCTTTCTGCACCTCTCTTGCCTCTTTCATCACGTCTCTTGCTTCTTTCTGCACCTCTCTTTTTCTTTCTGTAACTTTCTTCATCTTTCTGGACTTCTGTTTCTTCTCTCTGCACCTTTCTTCCTCTTTCTGCACTTTTCTTGCCTCTTTCTGTACTTCTCTTGCTTCTCTCTACACCTTGCTCCTTCTTTCTCTACTTCTCTTTCCTCTTTCTGCACATCTCTTCCTCTTTAGGAACCTCCCTTCTTTCTGCACTTCCCTTGCCTCTTTCTGTGCCTTTCTTCCTCTTTCTGTGCCTTTCTTACTCTTTCTGCGCCTTTTTCTCTTTCTGTACCTCTCTTGCTTCTTTCTGTACTTCTCTTGCCTCTTTCTGCACGTCTCTTGCCTCTTTCTGCACTTCTCTTGCCTCTTTCTACCCTTCTCTTGCCTCTTTCTGCATTTCTCTTGCTTCTTTCTGCACCTCTCTTTCTTCTTTCTGCACCTCTCTTGCTACTTTCTGCACCTCTCTTGCTTCTTTCTGCACCTTTTCACCTCTTTCTGCACCTCTATTGCTTCTTTCTGCACCTCTCTTGCTTCTTTTGGCACCTCTCTTGCCTCTTTCTGCACCTCAATCTCTACTTTCTGCACTTCTCTTGCTTCTTTCTATGCCTCTTGTCCTCTTTCTGCCCCTTTCTTCCTCTTTCTGTGCCTTTCTTCCTCTTTCTGCACTTCTCTTGCTTCTATCTGCACCGCTCTTGCTTCTTTCTATACTTCTCTTGCTTCTTTCTGCACCTCTCTTACCTCTTTATACACTTTCTTTCATCTTTCTGTATCTCTCTTGCTTCTTTCTGTGCCTCTCTTGCCTCTTTCTGCATTTATCTTGCTTATTTCTGTACATTTCTTCCTCTTTCTGAACTTCTCTTGCCTCTTTATGCACCTCTCTTCCTTCTTTCTGCACCTTTCTTCTTCTTTCTGCACCTCTCTTGCTTATATCTGAACCTTTCTACTTCTTTCTGCACGTCTCTTGCCTCTTTCTGCACTTCTCTTGCCTCTTTCTGCACATTGCTTGCTTCTTTCTGTACCTCTCTTGCTTCTTTCAGCGCCTCTCTTGTTTCTTTCTGCACTTCTCTTGCTTCTTTCTGTACCTTTCTTCCTCTTTCTGCACTTCTCTTGCCTCTTTCTGTACCTTTCTTCTTCTTTCTGCACTTTTCTTGCCTCTTTCTGAACTTCTCTTGCTTCTCTCTGCACCTTGCTCCTTCTTTCTGTTCTTCTTTTTCATCTTTCTGCACATCTCTTCCTCTTTAGGAACCTCCCTTCTTTCTGCACCTCTCTTGCTTCTCTCTGTACCTCTCTTGCTTATTTCTGCACCTCCACTGCCTCTTTCTGTGCCTTTCTTCCTCTTTCTGTGCCTTTCTTACTCTTTCTGCGCCTTTTTTCTCTTTCTGTACCTCTCCTGCTTCTTTCTGCACTTCTTTTGCCTCTTTCTGCACTTCTCTTGCCTCTTTCTGCAACTCTCTTGTCTCTTTCTGCACATTTCTTCCTCTTTCTGCAACACTCTTGCTTCTTTCTGTACTTCTCTTGCCTCTGTCTGCACGTCTCTTGCCTCTTTCTGCACTTCTCCTGCCTTTTTCTACACTTCTCTTGCCTCTTTCTGCACTTCTCTTGCTTCTTTCTGCAGCTCTCTTTCTTCTTTCTGCACCTCTCTTGCTACTTTCTGCACCTCTCTTGCTTCTTTCTGCACCTTTCACCTCTTAATGCACCTCTATTGCTTCTTTCTGCACCTCTCTTGCTTCTTTTGGTACATCTCTTGCCTCTTTCTGCACCTCAATCTCTACTTTCTGCACTTCTCTTGCTACTTTCTGTGCCTTTCTTCCTCTTTCTGCTCCTTTCTTCCTCTTTCTGTGCCTGTCTTCCTCTTTCTGTTCTTCTCTTGCTTCTTTCTGCACCTCTCTTGCCTCTTTCTGTACCTCACTTGCCTCTTTCTGTACCTCACTGGATTCTTTCTGCACTGCACTTACTTCTTTCTGTAACTCTCTTGCTTCTTTCTGTACCTCTTACCTCTTTCTGTACCTTCTTGAATCTTTCTGTACCTCTCTTGCTTCTTGTCTCTTTCTGCACTTCACTCTCTCCTTAATACACCTCTCTTGCTTCTCTCTGCATCTCTTGCTTCTTTCTGCACCTCTCTTGCTTCTTTCTGTACTTCTCTTGCTTCTTTCTCTACTTCTGTTGCTTCTTTCCATGCCTTTATTTCTCTTTATGCACCTTTCTACCACTTTCTGCACCTTTCTTCCTCTTTCTGCAGTTCTCTTGCTTCTCTCTGCACTTCTATTGCCTCTTTCTATACTTCTCTTGCCTCTTTCTGAACCTCTCTTGATTCTTTCTGCACCTTTCTTGCTTCTTTCTACACCTCTCTTGCTTCTTTCTGCACCTCTCTTGCCTCTTTCATCACGTCTCTTGCTTCTTTCTGCACCTCTCTTTTTCTTTCTGTAACTTTCTTCATCTTTCTGGACTTCTGTTTCTTCTCTCTGCACCTTTCTTCCTCTTTCTGCACTTTTCTTGCCTCTTTCTGTACTTCTCTTGCTTCTCTCTACACCTTGCTCCTTCTTTCTCTACTTCTTTTTCCTCTTTCTGCACATCTCTTCCTCTTTAGGAACCTCCCTTCTTTCTGCACTTCCCTTGCCTCTTTCTGTGCCTTTCTTCCTCTTTCTGTGCCTTTCTTACTCTTTCTGCGCCTTTTTTCTCTTTCTGTACCTCTCTTGCTTCTTTCTGTACTTCTCTTGCCTCTTTCTGCACGTCTCTTGCCTCTTTCTGCACTTCTCTTGCCTTTTTCTACACTTCTCTTGCCTCTTTCCGCACTTCTCTTGCTTCTTTCTGCACCTCTCTTTCTTCTTTCTGCACCTCTCTTGCTACTTTCTGCACCTCTCTTGCTTCTTTCTGCACCTTTTCACCTCTTTCTGCACCTCTATTGCTTCTTTCTGCACCTCTCTTGCTTCTTTTGGCACCTCTCTTGCCTCTTTCTGCACCTCAATCTCTACTTTCTGCACTTCTCTTGCTTCTTTCTATGCCTCTTGTCCTCTTTCTGCCCCTTTCTTCCTCTTTCTGTGCCTTTCTTCCTCTTTCTGCACTTCTCTTGCTTCTATCTGCACCGCTCTTGCTTCTTTCTATACTTCTCTTGCTTCTTTCTGCACCTCTCTTACCTCTTTATGCACTTTCTTTCATCTTTCTGTATCTCTCTTGCTTCTTTCTGTGCCTCTCTTGCCTCTTTCTGCATTTATCTTGCTTATTTCTGTACATTTCTTCCTCTTTCTGAACTTCTCTTGCCTCTTTATGCACCTCTCTTCCTTCTTTCTGCACCTTTCTTCTTCTTTCTGCACCTCTCTTGCTTATATCTGAACCTTTCTACTTCTTTCTGCACGTCTCTTGCCTCTTTCTGCACTTCTCTTGCCTCTTTCTGCACATTGCTTGCTTCTTTCTGTACCTCTCTTGCTTCTTTCAGCGCCTCTCTTGTTTCTTTCTGCACTTCTCTTGCTTCTTTCTGTACCTTTCTTCCTCTTTCTGCACTTCTCTTGCCTCTTTCTGTACCTTTCTTCTTCTTTCTGCACTTTTCTTGCCTCTTTCTGAACTTCTCTTGCTTCTCTCTGCACCTTGCTCCTTCTTTCTGTTCTTCTTTTTCATCTTTCTGCACATCTCTTCCTCTTTAGGAACCTCCCTTCTTTCTGCACCTCTCTTGCTTCTCTCTGTACCTCTCTTGCTTATTTCTGCACCTCCACTGCCTCTTTCTGTGCCTTTCTTCCTCTTTCTGTGCCTTTCTTACTCTTTCTGCGCCTCTTTTCTTCTTTCTGTACCTCTCCTGCTTCTTTCTGCACTTCTTTTGCCTTTTTCTGCACTTCTCTTGCCTCTTTCTGCAACTCTCTTGTCTCTTTCTGCACATTTCTTCCTCTTTCTGCAACACTCTTGCTTCTTTCTGTACTTCTCTTGCCTCTGTCTGCACGTCTCTTGCCTCTTTCTGCACTTCTCCTGCCTTTTTCTACACTTCTCTTGCCTCTTTCTGCACTTCTCTTGCTTCTTTCTGCAGCTCTCTTTCTTCTTTCTGCACCTCTCTTGCTACTTTCTGCACCTCTCTTGCTTCTTTCTGCACCTTTTCACCTCTTAATGCACCTCTATTGCTTCTTTCTGCACCTCTCTTGCTTCTTTTGGTACATCTCTTGCCTCTTTCTGCACCTCAATCTCTACTTTCTGCACTTCTCTTGCTACTTTCTGTGCCTTTCTTCCTTTTTCTGCTCCTTTCTTCCTCTTTCTGTGCCTTTCTTCCTCTTTCTGTTCTTCTCTTGCTTCTTTCTGCACCTCTCTTGCCTCTTTCTGTACCTCCCTTGCCTCTTTCTGTACCTCACTGGATTCTTTCTGCACTGCACTTACTTCTTTCTGTAACTCTCTTGCTTCTTTCTGCACCTCTTACCTCTTTCTGTACCTTCTTGAATCTTTCTGTACCTCTCTTGCTTCTTGTCTCTTTCTGCACTTCACTCTCTCCTTAATACACCTCTCTTGCTTCTCTCTGCATCTCTTGCTTCTTTCTGCACCTCTCTTGCTTCTTTCTGTACTTCTCTTGCTTCTTTCTCTACTTCTGTTGCTTCTTTCCATGCCTTTATTTCTCTTTATGCACCTATCTACCACTTTCTGCACCTTTCTTCCTCTTTCTGCAGTTCTCTTGCTTCTCTCTGCACTTCTATTGCCTCTTTCTATACTTCTCTTGCCTCTTTCTGAACCTTTCTTGCTTCTTTCTGCACCTTTCTTGCTTCTTTCTACACCTCTCTTGCTTCTTTCTGCACCTCTCTTGCCTCTTTCATCATGTCTCTTGCTTCTTTCTGCACCTCTCTTTTTCTTTCTGTAACTTTCTTCATCTTTCTGGACTTCTGTTTCTTCTCTCTGCGTTTTTCTTCCTCTTTCTGCACTTTTCTTGCCTCTTTCTGTACTTCTCTTGCTTCTCTCTACACCTTGCTCCTTCTTTCTGTACTTCTTTTTCCTCTTTCTGCACATCTCTTCCTCTTTAGGAACCTCCCTTCTTTCTGCACTTCCCTTGCCTCTTTCTGTGCCTTTCTTCCTCTTTCTGTGCCTTTCTTACTCTTTCTGCGCCTTTTTTCTCTTTCTGTACCTCTCTTGCTTCTTTCTGTACTTCTCTTGCCTCTTTCTGCACGTCTCTTGTCTCTTTCTGCACTTCTCTTGCCTTTTTCTACACTTCTCTTGCCTCTTTCCGCACTTCTCTTGCTTTTTTCTGCATCTCTCTTTCTTCTTTCTGCACCTCTCTTGCTACTTTCTGCACCTCTCTTGCTTCTTTCTGTACCTTTTCACCTCTTTCTGCACCTCTATTGCTTCTTTCTGCACCTCTCTTGCTTCTTTTGGCACCTCTCTTGCCTCTTTCTGCACCTCAATCTCTACTTTCTGCACTTCTCTTGCTTCTTTCTATGCCTCTTGTCCTCTTTCTGCCCCTTTCTTCCTCTTTCTGTGCCTTTCTTCCTCTTTCTGCACTTCTCTTGCTTCTATCTGCACCGCTCTTGCTTCTTTCTATACTTCTCTTGCTTCTTTCTGCACCTCTCTTACCTCTTTATGCACTTTCTTTCATCTTTCTGTATCTCTCTTGCTTCTTTCTGTGCCTCTCTTGCCTCTTTCTGCATTTATCTTGCTTATTTCTGTACATTTCTTCCTCTTTCTGAACTTCTCTTGCCTCTTTATGCACCTCTCTTCCTTCTTTCTGCACCTTTCTTCTTCTTTCTGCACCTCTCTTGCTTATATCTGAACCTTTCTACTTCTTTCTGCACGTCTCTTGCCTCTTTCTGCACTTCTCTTGCCTCTTTCTGCACATTGCTTGCTTCTTTCTGTACCTCTCTTGCTTCTTTCAGCGCCTCTCTTGTTTCTTTCTGCACTTCTCTTGCTTCTTTCTGTACCTTTCTTCCTCTTTCTGCACTTCTCTTGCCTCTTTCTGTACCTTTCTTCTTCTTTCTGCACTTTTCTTGCCTCTTTCTGAACTTCTCTTGCTTCTCTCTGCACCTTGCTCCTTCTTTCTGTTCTTCTTTTTCATCTTTCTGCACATCTCTTCCTCTTTAGGAACCTCCCTTCTTTCTGCACCTCTCTTGCTTCTCTCTGTACCTCTCTTGCTTATTTCTGCACCTCCACTGCCTCTTTCTGTGCCTTTCTTCCTCTTTCTGTGCCTTTCTTACTCTTTCTGCGCCTTTTTTCTCTTTCTGTACCTCTCCTGCTTCTTTCTGCACTTCTTTTGCCTTTTTCTGCACTTCTCTTGCCTCTTTCTGCAACTCTCTTGTCTCTTTCTGCACATTTCTTCCTCTTTCTGCAACACTCTTGCTTCTTTCTGTACTTCTCTTGCCTCTGTCTGCACGTCTCTTGCCTCTTTCTGCACTTCTCCTGCCTTTTTCTACACTTCTCTTGCCTCTTTCTGCACTTCTCTTGCTTCTTTCTGCAGCTCTCTTTCTTCTTTCTGCACCTCTCTTGCTACTTTCTGCACCTCTCTTGCTTCTTTCTGCACCTTTTCACCTCTTAATGCACCTCTATTGCTTCTTTCTGCACCTCTCTTGCTTCTTTTGGTACATCTCTTGCCTCTTTCTGCACCTCAATCTCTACTTTCTGCACTTCTCTTGCTACTTTCTGTGCCTTTCTTCCTTTTTCTGCTCCTTTCTTCCTCTTTCTGTGCCTTTCTTCCTCTTTCTGTTCTTCTCTTGCTTCTTTCTGCACCTCTCTTGCCTCTTTCTGTACCTCCCTTGCCTCTTTCTGTACCTCACTGGATTCTTTCTGCACTGCACTTACTTCTTTCTGTAACTCTCTTGCTTCTTTCTGCACCTCTTACCTCTTTCTGTACCTTCTTGAATCTTTCTGTACCTCTCTTGCTTCTTGTCTCTTTCTGCACTTCACTCTCTCCTTAATACACCTCTCTTGCTTCTCTCTGCATCTCTTGCTTCTTTCTGCACCTCTCTTGCTTCTTTCTGTACTTCTCTTGCTTCTTTCTCTACTTCTGTTGCTTCTTTCCATGCCTTTATTTCTCTTTATGCACCTTTCTACCACTTTCTGCACCTTTCTTCCTCTTTCTGCAGTTCTCTTGCTTCTCTCTGCACTTCTATTGCCTCTTTCTATACTTCTCTTGCCTCTTTCTGAACCTTTCTTGCTTCTTTCTGCACCTTTCTTGCTTCTTTCTACACCTCTCTTGCTTCTTTCTGCACCTCTCTTGCCTCTTTCATCACGTCTCTTGCTTCTTTCTGCACCTCTCTTTTTCTTTCTGTAACTTTCTTCATCTTTCTGGACTTCTGTTTCTTCTCTCTGCGCCTTTCTTCCTCTTTCTGCACTTTTCTTGCCTCTTTCTGTACTTCTCTTGCTTCTCTCTACACCTTGCTCCTTCTTTCTGTACTTCTTTTCCTCTTTCTGCACATCTCTTCCTCTTTAGGAACCTCCCTTCTTTCTGCACTTCCCTTGCCTCTTTCTGTGCCTTTCTTCCTCTTTCTGTGCCTTTCTTACTCTTTCTGCGCCTTTTTTCTCTTTCTGTACCTCTCTTGCTTCTTTCTGTACTTCTCTTGCCTCTTTCTGCACGTCTCTTGTCTCTTTCTGCACTTCTCTTGCCTCTTTCTACACTTCTCTTGCCTCTTTCCGCACTTCTCTTGCTTTTTCTGCATCTCTCTTTCTTCTTTCTGCACCTCTCTTGCTACTTTCTGCACCTCTCTTGCTTCTTTCTGCACCTTTTCACCTCTTTCTGCACCTCTATTGCTTCTTTCTGCACCTCTCTTGCTTCTTTTGGTACATCTCTTGCCTCTTTCTGCACCTCAATCTCTACTTTCTGCACTTCTCTTGCTACTTTCTGTGCCTTTCTTCCTCTTTCTGCTCCTTTCTTCCTCTTTCTGTGCCTTTCTTCCTCTTTCTGTTCTTCTCTTGCTTCTTTCTGCACCTCTCTTGCCTCTTTCTGTACCTCACTTGCCTCTTTCTGTACCTCACTGGATTCTTTCTGCACTGCACTTACTTCTTTCTGTAACTCTCTTGCTTCTTTCTGTACCTCTTACCTCTTTCTGTACCTTCTTGAATCTTTCTGTACCTCTCTTGCTTCTTGTCTCTTTCTGCACTTCACTCTCTCCTTAATACACCTCTCTTGCTTCTCTCTGCATCTCTTGCTTCTTTCTGCACCTCTCTTGCTTCTTTCTGTACTTCTCTTGCTTCTTTCTCTACTTCTGTTGCTTCTTTCCATGCCTTTATTTCTCTTTATGCACCTTTCTACCACTTTCTGCACCTTTCTTCCTCTTTCTGCAGTTCTCTTGCTTCTCTCTGCACTTCTATTGCCTCTTTCTATACTTCTCTTGCCTCTTTCTGAACCTCTCTTGCTTCTTTCTGCACCTTTCTTGCTTCTTTCTACACCTCTCTTGCTTCTTTCTGCACCTCTCTTGCCTCTTTCATCACGTCTCTTGCTTCTTTCTGCACCTCTCTTTTTTCTTTCTGTAACTTTCTTCATCTTTCTGGACTTCTGTTTCTTCTCTCTGCACCTTTCTTCCTCTTTCTGCACTTTTCTTGCCTCTTTCTGTACTTCTCTTGCTTCTCTCTACACCTTGCTCCTTCTTTCTCTACTTCTTTTTCCTCTTTCTGCACATCTCTTCCTCTTTAGGAACCTCCCTTCTTTCTGCACTTCCCTTGCCTCTTTCTGTGCCTTTCTTCCTCTTTCTGTGCCTTTCTTACTCTTTCTGCGCCTTTTTCTCTTTCTGTACCTCTCTTGCTTCTTTCTGTACTTCTCTTGCCTCTTTCTGCACGTCTCTTGTCTCTTTCTGCACTTCTCTTGCCTTTTTCTACACTTCTCTTGCCTCTTTCCGCACTTCTCTTGCTTTTTTCTGCATCTCTCTTTCTTCTTTCTGCACCTCTCTTGCTACTTTCTGCACCTCTCTTGCTTCTTTCTGCACCTTTTCACCTCTTTCTGCACCTCTATTGCTTCTTTCTGCACCTCTCTTGCTTCTTTTGGTACATCTCTTGCCTCTTTCTGCACCTCAATCTCTACTTTCTGCACTTCTCTTGCTACTTTCTGTGCCTTTCTTCCTCTTTCTGCTCCTTTCTTCCTCTTTCTGTGCCTTTCTTCCTCTTTCTGTTCTTCTCTTGCTTCTTTCTGCACCTCTCTTGCCTCTTTCTGTACCTCACTTGCCTCTTTCTGTACCTCACTGGATTCTTTCTGCACTGCACTTACTTCTTTCTGTAACTCTCTTGCTTCTTTCTGTACCTCTTACCTCTTTCTGTACCTTCTTGAATCTTTCTGTACCTCTCTTGCTTCTTGTCTCTTTCTGCACTTCACTCTCTCCTTAATACACCTCTCTTGCTTCTCTCTGCATCTCTTGCTTCTTTCTGCACCTCTCTTGCTTCTTTCTGTACTTCTCTTGCTTCTTTCTCTACTTCTGTTGCTTCTTTCCATGCCTTTATTTCTCTTTATGCACCTTTCTACCACTTTCTGCACCTTTCTTCCTCTTTCTGCAGTTCTCTTGCTTCTCTCTGCACTTCTATTGCCTCTTTCTATACTTCTCTTGCCTCTTTCTGAACCTCTCTTGCTTCTTTCTGCACCTTTCTTGCTTCTTTCTACACCTCTCTTGCTTCTTTCTGCACCTCTCTTGCCTCTTTCATCACGTCTCTTGCTTCTTTCTGCACCTCTCTTTTTCTTTCTGTAACTTTCTTCATCTTTCTGGACTTCTGTTTCTTCTCTCTGCACCTTTCTTCCTCTTTCTGCACTTTTCTTGCCTCTTTCTGTACTTCTCTTGCTTCTCTCTACACCTTGCTCCTTCTTTCTCTACTTCTTTTTCCTCTTTCTGCACATCTCTTCCTCTTTAGGAACCTCCCTTCTTTCTGCACTTCCCTTGCCTCTTTCTGTGCCTTTCTTCCTCTTTCTGTGCCTTTCTTACTCTTTCTGCGCCTTTTTTCTCTTTCTGTACCTCTCTTGCTTCTTTCTGTACTTCTCTTGCCTCTTTCTGCACGTCTCTTGCCTCTTTCTGCACTTCTCTTGCCTTTTTCTACCCTTCTCTTGCCTCTTTCCGCACTTCTCTTGCTTCTTTCTGCACCTCTCTTTCTTCTTTCTGCACCTCTCTTGCTACTTTCTGCACCTCTCTTGCTTCTTTCTGCACCTTTTCACCTCTTTCTGCACCTCTATTGCTTCTTTCTGCACCTCTCTTGCTTCTTTTGGCACCTCTCTTGCCTCTTTCTGCACCTCAATCTCTACTTTCTGCACTTCTCTTGCTTCTTTCTATGCCTCTTGTCCTCTTTCTGCCCCTTTCTTCCTCTTTCTGTGCCTTTCTTCCTCTTTCTGCACTTCTCTTGCTTCTATCTGCACCGCTCTTGCTTCTTTCTATACTTCTCTTGCTTCTTTCTGCACCTCTCTTACCTCTTTATGCACTTTCTTTCATCTTTCTGTATCTCTCTTGCTTCTTTCTGTGCCTCTCTTGCCTCTTTCTGCATTTATCTTGCTTATTTCTGTACATTTCTTCCTCTTTCTGAACTTCTCTTGCCTCTTTATGCACCTCTCTTCCTTCTTTCTGCACCTTTCTTCTTCTTTCTGCACCTCTCTTGCTTATATCTGAACCTTTCTACTTCTTTCTGCACGTCTCTTGCCTCTTTCTGCACTTCTCTTGCCTCTTTCTGCACATTGCTTGCTTCTTTCTGTACCTCTCTTGCTTCTTTCAGCGCCTCTCTTGTTTCTTTCTGCACTTCTCTTGCTTCTTTCTGTACCTTTCTTCCTCTTTCTGCACTTCTCTTGCCTCTTTCTGTACCTTTCTTCTTCTTTCTGCACTTTTCTTGCCTCTTTCTGAACTTCTCTTGCTTCTCTCTGCACCTTGCTCCTTCTTTCTGTTCTTCTTTTTCATCTTTCTGCACATCTCTTCCTCTTTAGGAACCTCCCTTCTTTCTGCACCTCTCTTGCTTCTCTCTGTACCTCTCTTGCTTATTTCTGCACCTCCACTGCCTCTTTCTGTGCCTTTCTTCCTCTTTCTGTGCCTTTCTTACTCTTTCTGCGCCTTTTTCTCTTTCTGTACCTCTCCTGCTTCTTTCTGCACTTCTTTTGCCTTTTTCTGCACTTCTCTTGCCTCTTTCTGCAACTCTCTTGTCTCTTTCTGCACATTTCTTCCTCTTTCTGCAACACTCTTGCTTCTTTCTGTACTTCTCTTGCCTCTGTCTGCACGTCTCTTGCCTCTTTCTGCACTTCTCCTGCCTTTTTCTACACTTCTCTTGCCTCTTTCTGCACTTCTCTTGCTTCTTTCTGCAGCTCTCTTTCTTCTTTCTGCACCTCTCTTGCTACTTTCTGCACCTCTCTTGCTTCTTTCTGCACCTTTTCACCTCTTAATGCACCTCTATTGCTTCTTTCTGCACCTCTCTTGCTTCTTTTGGTACATCTCTTGCCTCTTTCTGCACCTCAATCTCTACTTTCTGCACTTCTCTTGCTACTTTCTGTGCCTTTCTTCCTCTTTCTGCTCCTTTCTTCCTCTTTCTGTGCCTGTCTTCCTCTTTCTGTTCTTCTCTTGCTTCTTTCTGCACCTCTCTTGCCTCTTTCTGTACCTCACTTGCCTCTTTCTGTACCTCACTGGATTCTTTCTGCACTGCACTTACTTCTTTCTGTAACTCTCTTGCTTCTTTCTGTACCTCTTACCTCTTTCTGTACCTTCTTGAATCTTTCTGTACCTCTCTTGCTTCTTGTCTCTTTCTGCACTTCACTCTCTCCTTAATACACCTCTCTTGCTTCTCTCTGCATCTCTTGCTTCTTTCTGCACCTCTCTTGCTTCTTTCTGTACTTCTCTTGCTTCTTTCTCTACTTCTGTTGCTTCTTTCCATGCCTTTATTTCTCTTTATGCACCTTTCTACCACTTTCTGCACCTTTCTTCCTCTTTCTGCAGTTCTCTTGCTTCTCTCTGCACTTCTATTGCCTCTTTCTATACTTCTCTTGCCTCTTTCTGAACCTCTCTTGATTCTTTCTGCACCTTTCTTGCTTCTTTCTACACCTCTCTTGCTTCTTTCTGCACCTCTCTTGCCTCTTTCATCACGTCTCTTGCTTCTTTCTGCACCTCTCTTTTTTCTTTCTGTAACTTTCTTCATCTTTCTGGACTTCTGTTTCTTCTCTCTGCACCTTTCTTCCTCTTTCTGCACTTTTCTTGCCTCTTTCTGTACTTCTCTTGCTTCTCTCTACACCTTGCTCCTTCTTTCTCTACTTCTTTTCCTCTTTCTGCACATCTCTTCCTCTTTAGGAACCTCCCTTCTTTCTGCACTTCCCTTGCCTCTTTCTGTGCCTTTCTTCCTCTTTCTGTGCCTTTCTTACTCTTTCTGCGCCTTTTTTCTCTTTCTGTACCTCTCTTGCTTCTTTCTGTACTTCTCTTGCCTCTTTCTGCACGTCTCTTGCCTCTTTCTGCACTTCTCTTGCCTTTTTCTACCCTTCTCTTGCCTCTTTCCGCACTTCTCTTGCTTCTTTCTGCACCTCTCTTTCTTCTTTCTGCACCTCTCTTGCTACTTTCTGCACCTCTCTTGCTTCTTTCTGCACCTTTTCACCTCTTTCTGCACCTCTATTGCTTCTTTCTGCACCTCTCTTGCTTCTTTTGGCACCTCTCTTGCCTCTTTCTGCACCTCAATCTCTACTTTCTGCACTTCTCTTGCTTCTTTCTATGCCTCTTGTCCTCTTTCTGCCCCTTTCTTCCTCTTTCTGTGCCTTTCTTCCTCTTTCTGCACTTCTCTTGCTTCTATCTGCACCGCTCTTGCTTCTTTCTATACTTCTCTTGCTTCTTTCTGCACCTCTCTTACCTCTTTATGCACTTTCTTTCATCTTTCTGTATCTCTCTTGCTTCTTTCTGTGCCTCTCTTGCCTCTTTCTGCATTTATCTTGCTTATTTCTGTACATTTCTTCCTCTTTCTGAACTTCTCTTGCCTCTTTATGCACCTCTCTTCCTTCTTTCTGCACCTTTCTTCTTCTTTCTGCACCTCTCTTGCTTATATCTGAACCTTTCTACTTCTTTCTGCACGTCTCTTGCCTCTTTCTGCACTTCTCTTGCCTCTTTCTGCACATTGCTTGCTTCTTTCTGTACCTCTCTTGCTTCTTTCTGTACCTTTCTTCCTCTTTCTGCACTTCTCTTGCCTCTACCTGTACCTTTCTTCTTCTTTCTGCACTTTTCTTGCCTCTTTCTGAACTTCTCTTGCTTCTCTCTGCACCTTGCTCCTTCTTTCTGTTCTTCTTTTTCATCTTTCTGCACATCTCTTCCTCTTTAGGAACCTCCCTTCTTTCTGCACCTCTCTTGCTTCTCTCTGTACCTCTCTTGCTTATTTCTGCACCTCCACTGCCTCTTTCTGTGCCTTTCTTCCTCTTTCTGTGCCTTTCTTACTCTTTCTGCGCCTTTTTTTCTCTTTCTGTACCTCTCCTGCTTCTTTCTGCACTTCTTTTGCCTTTTTCTGCACTACTCTTGCCTCTTATTGCAACTCTCTTGTCTCTTTCTGCACATTTCTTCCTCTTTCTGCAACACTCTTGCTTCTTTCTGTACTTCTCTTGCCTCTGTCTGCACGTCTCTTGCCTCTTTCTGCACTTCTCCTGCCTTTTTCTACACTTCTCTTGCCTCTTTCTGCACTTCTCTTGCTTCTTTCTGCAGCTCTCTTTCTTCTTTCTGCACCTCTCTTGCTACTTTCTGCACCTCTCTTGCTTCTTTCTGCACCTTTTCACCTCTTAATGCACCTCTATTGCTTCTTTCTGCACCTCTCTTGCTTCTTTTGGTACATCTCTTGCCTCTTTCTGCACCTCAATCTCTACTTTCTGCACTTCTCTTGCTACTTTCTGTGCCTTTCTTCCTTTTTCTGCTCCTTTCTTCCTCTTTCTGTGCCTTTCTTCCTCTTTCTGTTCTTCTCTTGCTTCTTTCTGCACCTCTCTTGCCTCTTTCTGTACCTCCCTTGCCTCTTTCTGTACCTCACTGGATTCTTTCTGCACTGCACTTACTTCTTTCTGTAACTCTCTTGCTTCTTTCTGCACCTCTTACCTCTTTCTGTACCTTCTTGAATCTTTCTGTACCTCTCTTGCTTCTTGTCTCTTTCTGCACTTCACTCTCTCCTTAATACACCTCTCTTGCTTCTCTCTGCATCTCTTGCTTCTTTCTGCACCTCTCTTGCTTCTTTCTGTACTTCTCTTGCTTCTTTCTCTACTTCTGTTGCTTCTTTCCATGCCTTTATTTCTCTTTATGCACCTTTCTACCACTTTCTGCACCTTTCTTCCTCTTTCTGCAGTTCTCTTGCTTCTCTCTGCACTTCTATTGCCTCTTTCTATACTTCTCTTGCCTCTTTCTGAACCTTTCTTGCTTCTTTCTGCACCTTTCTTGCTTCTTTCTACACCTCTCTTGCTTCTTTCTGCACCTCTCTTGCCTCTTTCATCACGTCTCTTGCTTCTTTCTGCACCTCTCTTTTTCTTTCTGTAACTTTCTTCATCTTTCTGGACTTCTGTTTCTTCTCTCTGCGCCTTTCTTCCTCTTTCTGCACTTTTCTTGCCTCTTTCTGTACTTCTCTTGCTTCTCTCTACACCTTGCTCCTTCTTTCTCTACTTCTTTTTCCTCTTTCTGCACATCTCTTCCTCTTTAGGAACCTCCCTTCTTTCTGCACTTCCCTTGCCTCTTTCTGTGCCTTTCTTCCTCTTTCTGTGCCTTTCTTACTCTTTCTGCGCCTTTTTCTCTTTCTGTACCTCTCTTGCTTCTTTCTGTACTTCTCTTGCCTCTTTCTGCACGTCTCTTGTCTCTTTCTGCAATTCTCTTGCCTTTTTCTACACTTCTCTTGCCTCTTTCCGCACTTCTCTTGCTTTTTTCTGCATCTCTCTTTCTTCTTTCTGCACCTCTCTTGCTACTTTCTGCACCTCTCTTGCTTCTTTCTGTACCTTTTCACCTCTTTCTGCACCTCTATTGCTTCTTTCTGCACCTCTCTTGCTTCTTTTGGCACCTCTCTTGCCTCTTTCTGCACCTCAATCTCTACTTTCTGCACTTCTCTTGCTTCTTTCTATGCCTCTTGTCCTCTTTCTGCCCCTTTCTTCCTCTTTCTGTGCCTTTCTTCCTCTTTCTGCACTTCTCTTGCTTCTATCTGCACCGCTCTTGCTTCTTTCTATACTTCTCTTGCTTCTTTCTGCACCTCTCTTACCTCTTTATGCACTTTCTTTCATCTTTCTGTATCTCTCTTGCTTCTTTCTGTGCCTCTCTTGCCTCTTTCTGCATTTATCTTGCTTATTTCTGTACATTTCTTCCTCTTTCTGAACTTCTCTTGCCTCTTTATGCACCTCTCTTCCTTCTTTCTGCACCTTTCTTCTTCTTTCTGCACCTCTCTTGCTTATATCTGAACCTTTCTACTTCTTTCTGCACGTCTCTTGCCTCTTTCTGCACTTCTCTTGCCTCTTTCTGCACATTGCTTGCTTCTTTCTGTACCTCTCTTGCTTCTTTCAGCGCCTCTCTTGTTTCTTTCTGCACTTCTCTTGCTTCTTTCTGTACCTTTCTTCCTCTTTCTGCACTTCTCTTGCCTCTTTCTGTACCTTTCTTCTTCTTTCTGCACTTTTCTTGCCTCTTTCTGAACTTCTCTTGCTTCTCTCTGCACCTTGCTCCTTCTTTCTGTTCTTCTTTTTCATCTTTCTGCACATCTCTTCCTCTTTAGGAACCTCCCTTCTTTCTGCACCTCTCTTGCTTCTCTCTGTACCTCTCTTGCTTATTTCTGCACCTCCACTGCCTCTTTCTGTGCCTTTCTTCCTCTTTCTGTGCCTTTCTTACTCTTTCTGCGCCTTTTTCTCTTTCTGTACCTCTCCTGCTTCTTTCTGCACTTCTTTTGCCTTTTTCTGCACTTCTCTTGCCTCTTTCTGCAACTCTCTTGTCTCTTTCTGCACATTTCTTCCTCTTTCTGCAACACTCTTGCTTCTTTCTGTACTTCTCTTGCCTCTGTCTGCACGTCTCTTGCCTCTTTCTGCACTTCTCCTGCCTTTTTCTACACTTCTCTTGCCTCTTTCTGCACTTCTCTTGCTTCTTTCTGCAGCTCTCTTTCTTCTTTCTGCACCTCTCTTGCTACTTTCTGCACCTCTCTTGCTTCTTTCTGCACCTTTTCACCTCTTAATGCACCTCTATTGCTTCTTTCTGCACCTCTCTTGCTTCTTTTGGTACATCTCTTGCCTCTTTCTGCACCTCAATCTCTACTTTCTGCACTTCTCTTGCTACTTTCTGTGCCTTTCTTCCTTTTTCTGCTCCTTTCTTCCTCTTTCTGTGCCTTTCTTCCTCTTTCTGTTCTTCTCTTGCTTCTTTCTGCACCTCTCTTGCCTCTTTCTGTACCTCCCTTGCCTCTTTCTGTACCTCACTGGATTCTTTCTGCACTGCACTTACTTCTTTCTGTAACTCTCTTGCTTCTTTCTGCACCTCTTACCTCTTTCTGTACCTTCTTGAATCTTTCTGTACCTCTCTTGCTTCTTGTCTCTTTCTGCACTTCACTCTCTCCTTAATACACCTCTCTTGCTTCTCTCTGCATCTCTTGCTTCTTTCTGCACCTCTCTTGCTTCTTTCTGTACTTCTCTTGCTTCTTTCTCTACTTCTGTTGCTTCTTTCCATGCCTTTATTTCTCTTTATGCACCTTTCTACCACTTTCTGCACCTTTCTTCCTCTTTCTGCAGTTCTCTTGCTTCTCTCTGCACTTCTATTGCCTCTTTCTATACTTCTCTTGCCTCTTTCTGAACCTTTCTTGCTTCTTTCTGCACCTTTCTTGCTTCTTTCTACACCTCTCTTGCTTCTTTCTGCACCTCTCTTGCCTCTTTCATCACGTCTCTTGCTTCTTTCTGCACCTCTCTTTTTCTTTCTGTAACTTTCTTCATCTTTCTGGACTTCTGTTTCTTCTCTCTGCGCCTTTCTTCCTCTTTCTGCACTTTTCTTGCCTCTTTCTGTACTTCTCTTGCTTCTCTCTACACCTTGCTCCTTCTTTCTGTACTTCTTTTTCCTCTTTCTGCACATCTCTTCCTCTTTAGGAACCTCCCTTCTTTCTGCACTTCCCTTGCCTCTTTCTGTGCCTTTCTTCCTCTTTCTGTGCCTTTCTTACTCTTTCTGCGCCTCTTTTCTCTTTCTGTACCTCTCTTGCTTCTTTCTGTACTTCTCTTGCCTCTTTCTGCACGTCTCTTGTCTCTTTCTGCACTTCTCTTGCCTTTTTCTACACTTCTCTTGCCTCTTTCCGCACTTCTCTTGCTTTTTCTGCATCTCTCTTTCTTCTTTCTGCACCTCTCTTGCTACTTTCTGCACCTCTCTTGCTTCTTTCTGTACCTTTTCACCTCTTTCTGCACCTCTATTGCTTCTTTCTGCACCTCTCTTGCTTCTTTTGGCACCTCTCTTGCCTCTTTCTGCACCTCAATCTCTACTTTCTGCACTTCTCTTGCTTCTTTCTATGCCTCTTGTCCTCTTTCTGCCCCTTTCTTCCTCTTTCTGTGCCTTTCTTCCTCTTTCTGCACTTCTCTTGCTTCTATCTGCACCGCTCTTGCTTCTTTCTATACTTCTCTTGCTTCTTTCTGCACCTCTCTTACCTCTTTATGCACTTTCTTTCATCTTTCTGTATCTCTCTTGCTTCTTTCTGTGCCTCTCTTGCCTCTTTCTGCATTTATCTTGCTTATTTCTGTACATTTCTTCCTCTTTCTGAACTTCTCTTGCCTCTTTATGCACCTCTCTTCCTTCTTTCTGCACCTCTCTTGCTTCTTTCTGCACTTCTCTTGCTTCTTTCTGCACCTCTTGCTTTTTCTGCACCTTTCTTCTTCTTTCTGCACCTCTCTTGCTTATATCTGAACCTTTCTACTTCTTTCTGCACGTCTCTTGCCTCTTTCTGCACTTCTCTTGCCTCTTTCTGCACATTGCTTGCTTCTTTCTGTACCTCTCTTGCTTCTTTCAGCACCTCTCTTGTTTCTTTCTGCACTTCTCTTGCTTCTTTCTGTACCTTTCTTCCTCTTTCTGCACTTCTCTTGCCTCTTTCTGTACCTTTCTTCTTCTTTCTGCACTTTTCTTGCCTTTTTCTGTACTTCTCTTGCTTCTCTCTGCACCTTGCTCCTTCTTTCTGTACTTCTTTTTCCTCTTTCTGCACATCTCTTCCTCTTTAGGAACCTCCCTTCTTTCTGCACCTCTCTTGCTTCTCTCTGTACCTCTCTTGCTTATTTCTGCACCTCCACTGCCTCTTTCTGTGCCTTTCTTCCTCTTTCTGTGCCTTTCTTACTCTTTCTGCGCCTTTTTTCTCTTTCTGTACCTCTCCTGCTTCTTTTTGCACTTCTTTTGCCTTTTTCTGCACTTCTCTTGCCTCTTTCTGCAACTCTCTTGTCTCTTTCTGCACATTTCTTCCTCTTTCTGCAACACTCTTGCTACTTTCTGTACTTCTCTTGTAGGAGAGTAGGATCTGCCTCTTATGGTTACCCCCACTTTTTGCTGGTGTATCACTGTTTTTCGACTTTAGTCTGGCTGGGGCCCTGCTATCCAGCACCCCAGCCTAGCTGCTTCCTCTCTAAATTGATTCCATGTACCTTAAGTACACTTCAGATTGGATTCTGGGGTACCCTTATAAGTCCCTAGTATATGGTATACTATGTACCCAGGGCATAGGTACCCCAGAGGCCTACCAGGTGTTGAAGCATGTAATGTGCCACCCCTGGAAGGCCCTCCAAAATGACACCACAGGACTGCTACTGCAGCCTGAGTAAGGTGGTGCATGCACCCCTTACAGAGATATAGGTTCACTATATCTCACCTAGCACTGCACATACAAACCTATCAGTCACCTCTATGGCAGGGCTTATCAATACTGAAGGCAGGGTGCTTGGTTTTATGTGAGAGGGTGCCCATGCATGAGCAGAGCCCCTCTGCAGCCTTCGGAATCTCCTCTCCGGGGTTGTCTGTGGTGCAGCCTGACCATATACTCTTAAGTGCATTATATCTAAACGGTAAATGCTAACTTTGGGATGGCTGCACGGAAACATGTCGTGTTTGGTGTCAAACACCTTGGAATCATACCCCCACACCAGTACCTGGTGTGGGAGTATGATCCCACCCTTCTAGAGGGAGAGACATGACAGCACCGGTATACCCAGTACCAACTAAACAGAGCCTGGCATCACAAAATGGATGCTGCAGCCACAGACACGAGTCTGGCCTCCTGCTGCTGACCGAAACTCTGGCAGGGGAGGCCTGGACAATAGGTTTCCTATCACAGGGAGGTGTTACCACCTCCCAGACAGGCCTTAGTGGATTGAGGCTGAGTGGGTGCACTCTCTGAGTGCTTTGAAGTCCTGCACGGGGGGCACATTTGGTGTCCTCGTGCATACCCCAGTTCAAACCGGTTGCAGGGGCTACCAGCCCCTGCTCTGGCGCGAAACTGGACAAAGGAAATGGGTGTAGCCACCCCTCTTTCCAAACCCTCCCATAGGTGGGTCCCCAGAGTTAGTCCAACCCCCTTCTTTAGAATAAGTAAGGGAACCCTGGCAACAGGACTTTAGATATCCCTGGATGAAACTCTGCTACTGAATCCTGGAACTTCAACGCTCTACTAAAGACTAGAGGATGGAAGAAATATCCCTTGGGGTCAAGGAGTGACTCCCCTGCTTGGCAGGCACCAATGAAGCATTTGCTGGTCTGCATCTCTGAAGCTCCTGCCGGACTCCAAAGTACTTGCAGCCCAGGAAGAGGATTTTGAGACATCTCAGAGGTTGACCCGAGTCCCCAGCAAAGCTGAGACCCGCAACCCTCGTGAGTAGCATGGAACTGGAACTCCTGGTCACTCTGCACATTTGCTAGTGCATCAACTTCTCAACGACTCTTGAAGTCCTGCTTTGGGTTACTTGTAGCCCAGGCCCGGAGCACCATTTTCACCCAAGATTGTGAGCCTACACTCCACGAGTGTTCCGTGGGCCCGCTTCCTGCTTTTCGGCTTGGGGCTCCTTTGCGATCCCTGGGCCGTTGACTGGTGGGTCCCTGTGAAGGCAACTCTGATTTTCTTTGGGCATTTCTGGTTGCTCCAGACGTGCCCTAACTCCCCACCAAGTGGTGAGTCCCTCAGATCTTGCTGGTCTGCTCCAAAGTATCTTTCTCCTTTCTGCATGGGTTGCTGTTGCCAAGGCTTGTTGTTTTCAATCCAGACACCAATGCTGCAGCACTTGACATTCTTTGTGGGACAGGTCGAATCCAGCTCCTGGCTGTCGTCGACACCTCCTGGTTCTCATGGCTGAAGAGTCAAGCTTCACCTCTTTCACCTGAAGCACCCGACATCGGTGGGCATTCGACTATCGTGCCCCTGGTCACTGGCAAGTGACCCAGACTCTGTACCCTCTGCTTTCAGGTTCTTCTCATCCTCAATCCAGGCTTGGATCTCTTCGGACACTTCGCATCTTCCCGGCAGCAGCACTTCATGGCAGGCTGCCATTGAAAACGACGACGCGACCCGACACCATTTGACACCTATGCACCCGGCTTCCCTGGGTGAGGTAACTCGAGTACTACAGTGCTCCCGTGAGTGTTGACCCTAGACCTGTCTAAGTCCAAGAGGGTTTGGTTCTAGTCCAATTCTAAGTGTCCCTAATCTCTAAAACGATAACCGCGACTTTCCCATAGACTTCAACAGAGCTCGCGGCTGTGTTCACACACTGCACACAGCCCCCGTGGGTCCCCTTTGTCACTACCTTGGGTGGTTCCTTGGGGTCCCAGCGATTCTACAGGCTCTAGGCCTTGTGTCTATTCAAGTCGTGGTTCTTATACCACTTTCTTAATATATGGTTTGGTACGCCCCTAGGACTAATCGTATATTGTGCTAATTTACTGTGCTATTTGACTTGTAACTTGTGTACTTTGACCTCTAGCCTCATAAAGAGACTATTGGGTAGTGTTTAGTAATAAATACATATATTTTATATATATACCTGGTGTGGTTCTCCTTTCATTTGGTCCTTCATGAGCTTATAACTGGTAAAACAAACAGCTTAACACTCCTTCAAGACTTAGCCTGAAGGCTGCTCTCCATAGCTACCACTAGGTTAGCTTTCAATAAAGGTTGTCTTTAAACCTATCATCAATAAAGGTCGTTTGGACTGGTGCAAGGTGCCTACTATAACTAGTGGACAGCATATACCAGGCCAACTTCTCACATTGGTGTGCAGAGGTGGGATTCAAGCTTGCCTTTGTTTTACCAGATAATCTCAAGTGTGTGATCAACTGAAAACCACTAAAGGTACCTCAGGTACATATAAATTCAAGCTTAGCAATACAGTAAGTTCTACTGAACTTAGAGTTGTGTGTTAAGGGCTTAGCACACCCTTTCTACAACTCAAGAGAGTTTAGTAGGCCACACTAGAGTAGGTAGTGCATACACCACACCTCACTAGTGATGTCTTCAGGGCCAGGAACCAGTAGGTCCCTGCCAGGAACCAGTGGGCTCCTACCCTCCAAATATGACAACCTCCCATTCTTGGAATTGAGAGAGTTGTGCAAGATTAGGAAGCTGAAGACAGGCAAAAGTGCCAACACCCAACGTCTCATGGAGATGCTTCTGCTGGATGATCTCAGAAGACCCATAGGGTCTGCAGGGGTAGGCAGAGAGGGTGGGGCAGAAGATGAGGAAGGGACCAGGGGTGAAAATACCCAAGGACCTGCCCTCTGAAACTGGCCAGGAAGATGAAAATGATCTTGCCCTGGACAACCCAGCACCTCCTGCAGATGAGGAGGATCAGAATGACCTCCCCTTTGTCCCACCAGGAAGAGTTGTGAGTGTGCCTAGAAGGTCCAGATCTCCTTCTCAGGAGTCTAACCATTCTGACACCTCAGTAGGGACCTCTGTTTTTTCTCATAGGAGGGAAACCTCTAATGAAAGGAAACAGAGACTGCTCCAGTATTACGAAGCTCAGCTTAGGATCAGAAGAGAGCAGCTGGCTATAGACAGGGAGTCCCTAGAGCTTCATAGACAAAGAAGAAAGTTGGGACTAGAGTCCCATGGTGGCAGCAACTTCCCTAGTGGTAGGGAAAGGTCTTATGACCATAGAAACCTGAACAAGAATTTCCCTCCCTACCAGAGTGGGGATGACATCCACAAATGGATTACTGCACTGGAGAGGGCCTGTAAAGTTCAGAGGGTCCCCCAGGAGCAGTGGGCAGCAATCTTGTGGCTCTCCTTTGCAGACAAAGGTAGAAACAAGCTCCTCACTGTAAGAGAAGAGGATGCTGAGGAAAGTCCTGAAGAGTGCCCTAATAGATTGGTTTGGCCTAACCACTGAGCAATACAGGTTAAAGTTCAGAGATACCCAAAAGGCACAGACACAGGACTGGGTGGACTTTGTAGATTGTGCTACTAAGGCTCTGGAATGCTGGTTACTTGGCAGTAAGGTGTGTGACTTCAAAGGATTGTATAATTTAATCATGAGGGAGCAGATTCTTAATAACTGTCAGAATCAGTTGCTACATCAGTACCTGGTTGACTCTGATCTGACCTCTCCCCAAGAATTGGGAAAGAAGGCAGACAAATGGGTCAGAACCAGGGTGAAGCAGAAAGTACAGAGCCAAGGTGGTGACCAGAAGAAGCAAGATTCCAAAAACTCTGACAAGGGTGGGGAAAAGGGTAAAGACCAGAAGTCTTCTCAAGGTCCCCAAAAATCTGCATCTGGTGGGGAATCCCAACCTACTAAAGGAAAAGGCCAAAAGAAACCATGGTGCAAAATCTGTAAGCAGAAGACTCACTGGACAAGTCATTGCACCAAGTCCAAAGACTCTAATCCAGCCACCATTGCCCCTAAGGCAACTGTTCCCCCTAGTCCAGCTACAAATGGTGGTGGAACCACTCAGAATAAGGGTTTAGTAGGGTTGACCCTGGGTACTGAGATGGGCTCTGGCCTAGTCAGAGTGCCAACTCAGGCTGTCCTAGTCTGTGATGGGGGCATGGATATGTCCCCCTTTGTGAGTCCCAATAATTTGGGCGAATACAGACAGCAGCCTTTAATTAATGGAAGAAAGGCTTTGGCATTCAGGGACACAGGAGCAAGTGTCACCATGGTGACACAAGATCTTGTGGATCCTGGGCAGATTATACTTGGTGAAATGTACCAAGTGACCAATGCTAGCAATGTCAGGACAGACCATTCTCTGGCAGTTGTTAACTTCTCCTGGGGAGGGGTAACTGGCCTTAAGAAGGTTGTGGTGAGTGCAGACCTACCAGTTGAATGCTTGCTTGGCAATGATCTTGAAACCTCAGCTTGGGCAGAGGTGGAGCTCAGGAAACATGCAGAAATGTTAGGGATCCCTGCACATGTCTTTGCTGTGTCTAGGTCACAGGCAAAAATGTCAAAAGCTGAACAGGCCCTGGATTCTGGAATAATGGACCAGGTGCCTCCCAAGAGGAGGAGCAGTAGGGTTAAGGCAGTGCCTTCCCCTTGGCTCAGTAAGAAGATCAGTCTTTTGAGGAAGATGATCTCAGGCCTGAAGAAGGAACTGTCCCAGAGGAGCTTGAACCTGATCAGGTTGAGTTCTTGGGGACAGGGGCCCTTCCAGGGCAGATCTGAGCCAGGAGCAGCTGAACTGCCCCTCTCTTGAACCCCTCAGACAGCAAGCTGCTGCTGAGGCTGCTGGGCATGCTAGTGGCACCCATAAGATATATTGGGATGATGGACTCCTGTACTCAGAGAGTAGAGACCCCAAGCCTGGAGCAGCCAGGAGGTTGGTTATACCTCTGAAGTTCAGGGGCTTCCTATTGACACTAGCCCATGATATTCCCTTAGCAGGTCACTTGGGCCAGAACAAGACTTGGGACAGAATTGTCCCTCACTTTCACTGGCCCCACATGTCTGAAGACACCAAGGAGTTTTGTCGCTCCTGTGTAACCTGCCAAGCCAGTGGGAAGGCAGGTGGCACCACAAAGGCCCCCCTGATACCACTACCTGTGATGGGGGTTCCCTTTGAGAGGGTGGGGATTGACATAGTTGGTCCCATGGATCCCCAAACAGCATCTGGGCACAGGTTTATCCTGGTGGTGGTGGACCATGCCACCAGGTACCCAGAAGCCATTCCCCTTAGGACCACTACAGCCCCTGTGGTGGCAAGGGCCCTCCTGGGAAATTTTCTCAAGAGTGGGCTTTCCTAAGGAGGTAGAATCTGACAGAGGTGCAAACTTTATGTCCAGTTACTTAACTGCAATGTGGAAGGAGTGTGGAGTGACTTATAAGTTCACCACACCCTATCACCCACAATGCAATGGTTTAGTTGAGAGATTCAACAAAACCTTGAAGGGCATGATTAAAGGGCTCCAAGAAAAGCTTAGGCGAAGATGGGACATACTCTTGCCCACCCTTTTATTTGCATACAGGGAGGTGCCTCAAAAGGGGGTTGGCTACAGCCCTTTTGAACTTTTGTTTGGCCATCCTGTCAGGGGTCCATTGTGTCTGGTGAAGGAAGGTTGGGAGTTACCTCTCAAACCCCCTAAACAGGACATAGTGGACTATGTACTTGGTCTCCGCTCCAGGATGGCTGAGTATATGAAAAAGGCAACCAAAAACCTTGAGGCTAGCCAGGAATTACAGAAAGCCTGGCGTGACCAAAAGGCTGTGCTGACTGTTTACCAGCCAGGACAGAAGGTGTGGGTGCTGGAGCCAGTGGCCCCAGCAGCCCTCCAAGACAAGTGGAGTGTCCCCCATACAATTGTTGAGCAGAAGGGAGAGGTTACTTATCTGGTAGACCTGTGAACTCCCAGGAGCCCCCACAGGGTGCTCCATGTCAACAGGCTGAAGCCATATGTGGACAGGGCTGACATGGGCTTGCTCATGGCAACTGATGAGGGACAGGAGGAGGAGAGTGACCCTCTCCCTGACCTGCTCTCACAGAACCTTGATGATGGGTCAGTGGATGGTGTAGCCTTGGCAGGCAGCCTCACTGCCCAGCAGCAAACTGATTGCAGACAGGTGCTCAATCAGTTCAGACACATGTTTTCTCTGACTCCAAGTCAGACCACCTGGTGCACTCATGAAGTGGACACTGGGGACAGTCTGCCTGTTAAAAGTAAGATTTATAGGCAACCTGACCAGGTCAGGGACTGTATCAGGACAGAAGTCCAGAAAATGTTGGAACTGGGTGTCATTGAACCCTCAGATAGCCCTGTGGCTAGTCCAGTGGTCCTGGTGCCAAAACCTCACACAAAAGATGGTAAGAGAGAGATGAGGTTTTGTTTGGACTACAGAGGCCTCAATGCAGTCACTAGGACTGATGCCCATCCAATCCCCAGGGCAGATGAGCTAATAGACACTTTGGCCTCAGCTAAGTATCTAAGCACATTTGACCTAACAGCTGGCTACTGGCAGATCAGACTAGCTGATGATGCAAAGCCAAAAACTGCATTTTCTACCCCTGGTGGGCTTTACCAATTTGTGGTGATGCCCTTTGGTTTGAAAAATGCACCTGCCACTTTTCAGAGGTTGATGAACACAGTCCTTACAGGTCTGGAGGCCTATAGTGCAGCATATCTAGATGATATTGCTGTCTTTAGCTTCACCTTGGAGGATCACCTGGTCCACCTCAGAAATGTTTTGGAGGCCCTGCAGAAGGCAGGCCTAACTATCAAGGCCACAAAGTTCCAGATAGGGCAGAGTCAGGTTGTGTACCTGGGCCACCTTGTGGGTGGAGGCCAGGTTCAACCATTGCAGAGCAAAATCCAGACCATCATGGACTGGGTTGCTCCAACTACCCAGACTCAGGTGAGAGCCTTTTTAGGCCTGACTGGGTACTACAGAAGATTTGTCAAGGGGTATGGATCAATAGTGACACCCCTGAATGACTTAACCGCTAAGAAAATGCCCAAAAGGTTCAGTGGACAGTTAGCTGTCAAAAGGCATTTGATGACCTGAAGCAGGCCGTGTGCACTGCTCCCATTCTGCAAAGTCATGATTACTCCAAGAAGTTCATTGTGCAAACAGATGCATCTGAGTTGGGGGTAGGGGCTGTACTATCACAGTTGAATGATGAAGGTCAGGATCAGCCAGTAGCTTTTATTAGCAGAAGGCTGACCCCCAGAGAGAAATGTTGGTCAGCCATTGAGAGGGAGGCCTTTGCTGTGGTTTGGGCTCTGAAGAAGCTGAGGCCATACTTGTTTGGCACTCACTTCCTTGTTCAGACAGACCATAAGCCCCTCTTATGGCTAAAACAGATGAAGGGTGAAAACCCCAAACTTTTGAGGTGGTCCATATCCCTACAGGGGATGGACTATACAGTGGAACATAGACCTGGGAGTAACCATGCCAATGCAGATGGACTCTCCAGATATTTCCACTTAGAACATGAAGACTTAACTGGTCAAGGTTGGTTTAATGTCCCTGCGTTTGGGGGGGGGTTGTGTAGGAGAGTAGGATCTGCCTCTTATGGTTACCCCCACTTTTTGCTGGTGTATCACTGTTTTTCGACTTTAGTCTGGCTGGGGCCCTGCTATCCAGGACCCCAGCCTAGCTGCTTCCTCTCTAAATTGATTCCATATACCTTAAGTACACTTCAGATTGGATTCTGGGGTACCCTTATAAGTCCCTAGTATATGGTATACTATGTACCCAGGGCATAGGTACCCCAGAGGCCTACCAGGTGTTGAAGCATGTATTGTGCCACCCCTGGAAGGCCCTCCAAAATGACACCACAGGACTGCTACTGCAGCCTGAGTAAGGTGGTGCATGCACCCCTTACAGAGATATAGGTTCACTATATCTCACCTATCACTGCACATACAAACCTATCAGTCACCCCTATGGCAGGCCTTATCAATCCTGAAGGCAGGGTGCTTGGTTTTATGTGAGAGGGTGCCATGCATGAGCAGAGCCCCTCTGCAGCCTTCGGAATCTCCTCTCCGGGGTTGTCTGTGGTGCAGCCTGACCATATACTCTTAAGTGCATTATATCTAAACGGTAAATGCTAACTTTGGGATGGCTGCACGGAAACATGTCGTGTTTGGTGTCAAACACCTTGGAATCATACCCCCACACCAGTACCTGGTGTGGGAGTATGATCCCAGCCTTCTAGAGGAGAGACATGACAGCACCGGTATACCCGCTACCAACTAAACAGAGCCTGGCATCACAAAATGGATGCTGCAGCCACAGACATGAGTCTGGCCTCCTGCTGCTGACTGAAACTCCGGCAGGGGAGGCCTGGACAATAGGTTTCCTGTGTTACCACCTCCCAGACAGGCCTTAGTGGATTGGGGCTGGGTGGGTGCACTCTCTGAGTGCTTTGAAGTCCTGCACTGGGGGCACATTTGGTGTCCTCGTGCATACCCCAGTTCAAACCGGTTGCAGGGGCTACCAGCCCCTGCTCTGGTGCGAAACTGGACAAAGGAAATGGGTGTAGCCATCCCTCTTTCCAAACCCTCCCATAGGTGGGTCCCCAGAGTTAGTCCAACCCCCTTCTTTAGTATAAGGAAGGGAACCCTGGCAACAGGACTTTAGATATCCCTGGACGAAACTCTGCTACTGAATCCTGGAACTTCGACGCTCTACTAAAGACTAGAGGACGGAAGAAATCTCCCTTGGGGTCAAGGAGTAACTCCCCTGCTTGGCAGGCGCCAACAAAGCATTTGCCGGTCTGCATCTCCGAAGGTCCCGCCGGACTCCGAAGTACTTGCAGCCCAGGAAGAGGATTTCCAGACATCCCAGAGGCCGACCCGAGTCCCCAGCAAAGCTGAGACCCGCAGCCCTCGTGAGTAGCGTGGAACCAGAACTCCTGGTCACCGTGCACATTTGATAGTACATTGACTTTTCAACAACTCTTGAAGTCCTGCTTTGGTTTTCTTGTAGCCCAGTTACCGAGCACCATTTGCACGGAAGATTGTGAGCCTACACTCCACGAGTGTTCCGTGGGCCCGCTTCCTGCATTTCCACTTGGGGCTCCTTTGCGATCCCTGGTTCATCGACTGGTGGGTCCCAGTGAAGGCAACTCTGATTTTCTTTGGGCATTTTTGATTGCTCCAGACGTGCCCTAACTCCCCACCAAGTGGTGAGTCCCTCAAACCTTGCTGATCTGCTCCGAAGCATCTTTCTCCTTTCTGCATGGGTTGCTGTTGCCAAGGCTTATTGTGTTCAATCCAGACACCAATACTGCAGCACTCGACATCCTTTGTGGGACAGCTTGAATCCAGCTCCTGGTTGTCGTTGACACCTCCTGGTCCTCGTGGCTGAAGAGTCAAGCTTCACATCTTTCACCTGAAGCACCCGACATCGGTGGGCATTCGACTATCGTGCCCCTGGTCACTGGCAAGTGACCCAGATTCTGTACCCTCTGCTTTCAGGTTCTTCTCATCCTCGATCCAGGCTTGGATCTCTTCGGACACTTCGCATCTTCCCGGCAGCAGCACTTCGTGGCAGGCTGCCATTGAAAACGACGACGCGACCCGACACCATTTGACACCTATGCACCCGGCTTCCCTGGGTGAGGTAACTCGAGCACTATGGTGCTCCCATGGGTGTTGACCCTAGAACTGGCTAAGTCCAAGAGGGATTGGTCCTAGTCCAATTCTAAGTGTCCCTAATATCTAAAACGATAACCGCGACTTTCCCATAGACTTCAACGGAGCTCGCGGCTGTGTTCAAACAATGCACACAGCCCCGTGGGTCCCCTGTGTCACTACCTTGGGTGGTTCCTTGGGGTCCCAGTGATTCTACAGGCTCTAGACCTTGTGTCTATTCAAGTCGTGGTTCTTATACCACTTTCTTAATATATGGTTTGGTACGCCCCTAGGGCTAATCGTATATTGTGCTAATTTACTGTGCTATTTGACTTGTAACTTGTGTACTTTGACCTCTAGCCTCATAAAGAGACTATTGGGTAGTGTTTAGTAATAAATACATATATTTTATATATATACCTGGCGTGGTTCTCCTTTCATTTGGTAAAACAAACAGCTTAACACTCCTTCAAGACTTAGCCTGAAGGCTGCTCTCCATAGCTACCACTAGGATAGCTTTCAATAAAGGTTGTCTTTAAACCTATCATCAATAAAGGTCATTTGGACTGGTGCAAGGTGCCCACTATAACTAGTGGACAGCATATACCAGGCCAACTTCTCACATCTCTTGCCTCTGTCTGCACGTCTCTTGCCTCTTTCTGCACTTCTCTTGCCTTTTTCTACACTTCTCTTGCCTCTTTCCGCACTTCTCTTGCTTCTTTCTGCAGCTCTTTCTTCTTTCTCCACCTCTCTTGCTACTTTCTGCACCTCTCTTGCTTCTTTCTGCACCTTTTCACCTCTTTCTGCACCTCTATTGCTTCTTTCTGCACCTCTCTTGCTTCTTTTGGTACATCTCTTGCCTCTTTCTGCACCTCAATCTCCCATAGACTTCAACGGAGCTCGCGGCTGTGTTCACACACTGCACACAGCCCCCGTGGGTCCCCTGTGTCACTACCTTGGGTGGTTCCTTGGGGTCCCAGCGATTCTACAGGCTCTAGGCCTTGTGTCTATTCAAGTCGTGGTTCTTATACCACTTTCTTAATATATGGTTTGGTACGCCCCTAGGGCTAATCGTATATTGTGCTAATTTACTGTGCTATTTGACTTGTAACTTGTGTACTTTGACCTCTAGCCTCATAAAGAGACTATTGGGTAGTGTTTAGTAATAAATACATATATTTTATATATATACCTGGTGTGGTTCTCCTTTCATTTGGTCCTTCATGAGCTTATAACTGGTAAAACAAACAGCTTAACACTCCTTCAAGACTTAGCCTGAAGGCTGCTCTTCATAGCTACCACTAGGATAGCTTTCAATAAAGGTTGTCTTTAAACCTATCATCAATAAAGGTCATTTGGACTGGTGCAAGGTGCCCACTATAGCCTGGCATATGCTGTCCACTATTTATAGTGGGCACCTTGCACCAGTCCAAACAACCCCTTATTGGAGATAGGTTAAAGACAACCTTTATTGAAAGCTATCCTAGTGGTAGCTATGGAGAGCAGCCTTCAGGCTAAGTCTTGAAGGAATGTAAAGCAGCTTGTTTTACCAGTCTATAATCTCTTGAGTGACCAAATGAAAGAGGACCACACCAGGTATATATTCAAAATATATGTATTTATTGCTAAACACACCCCTCTAGTCTCTTTATGAGGCTAGAGATCAAAGTACATAAGTTATAAGTTAGTTATCAACAGTAATAGCACAAATACACGTTGAGCCCTAGGGCGTACCAAACCATATACCAATAAAGTGGTATAAGAACCACGACTGAGCTAGACACAAGGCCTAGAGCCTGTAGAAGTGCTTGGACCACAAGGAACCACCCAAGGTAGTGACACAGGGACCCACGGGGACGCGTGCAGTGTGAGAACACAGCCGCGAATCGCCGTTGACTTCTATGGGGAAAGTCGTGGTTGGAATTTAAAAAAAGGGACACTTAGAGGAGGACTTGGAGCAAACCCCTTTAGAACTGGGTTGTTCTAGAGTCTATACCCACGGGAGCACCGGAGTACTCAAGTTACCTCACCCAGGGAAGCCGGGTGCATAGGTGTCTTTCGGGGTCGGGTTTCGTCGTCGTTTTCAATGGCGATCTGCTGCAAAGTGCTGCTGGCGGCAAAGTCGAAAGTGTTCGGGTGGATCCAAAGGTGGATCGAAGATCTGAAGAACCTGAAAGCAGAGGGGACAGAGTCTGGGTCACTAGCCAGTGACCAGGAAGGCGATGAGCAGATGCCCACCGATGTCGAGTGCTTCAGGTAGGTTGACGGTCGTCTTGACTCTTCAGCCACGAGGTCCAGGAGGCGTCGACGACAACCAGGAGCTGGATTTGAGCTGTTCCACGACGTTTGTCGATTGCAGGGGTGTCGGCGACCAGATTGGACCCAACAAGCCTTGGCAACGGCAAGTCTTGTGGAAATAGAAGAAGGACGGTGGTGCAGACCAGCAAGGTCTGAGGGACTCACCCAGCGAGAGTAAATCAGGGAACGTCTGGAGCAACCAGGGAAGCCCAAGCAAAAGAAGTTTGGCCTTCGGGAGGGCCTACTAGCCAATGGACTAGCAACCGCGAAAGAGCCTCGAGTGGACGCACTTGGAGCTGGCTCACAGGACACTCGTGGATTGGAGGCCAATGATCTTCAGTGCAGTCAGTGCTGGAAGCGGGGGCTACTCGGAGCCCAAAGCACAACTTCGTGAGAGACCCATAAGAGGATGCACTTGCAAATGTGCTCGGTGTCCAGGGGTCACGGTTCCACGTTACCCACAACAGCTACGGGCCTCAGCTTTGCTGGGGACTCAGGGCAGCCTTGGGGAAGTCTGGAAATCCACCTCTGGTGATGCAAAGACTTCGATGTCCGGCGGGAGCTTCAGCGATGCAGACCGGACAATTGCTTCATTGGTGCCTGCCAAGCAGGGAGTCACTCCTTGACCCCAAGGGAGATTCTTCAGTCCTCTAATCTTAAAGTAGAGCGTCGAAGGTCCAGGATTCTGTGTCAGAGTTTCGTCCAGGTAAATCTAAAGTCCTAAGGACTGGGGTCCCATACTTATACCAAGTTAGGGGGTTGGACATACTCTGGGGACCCACCTATGGGAGGGTCAGGGCAGAGGGGTGGTTACACCCCTTTCCCTTTGTCCAGTTTCACGCCAGAGCAGGGGCTGGAAGCCCCTGAGCCGGTTTCAACTGGGGTATGCACAGGGACACCAAATGTGCCCCCAGAGCAGGACTTCAAAGCACCAGAGAGTGCTCCCGCCCAGCCCCAACACACACTATCCTGTCTGGGGAGGTGGTATACACCTCCCTGGGACAGGAAACCTATTGTCCAGGCCTCCCCTGCCGGAGTTTCGGTCAGCAGCAGGAGGCCAGACTCGTGTCTGTGGCAGCGGCATCCATTTTGTGAGGCCAGGGCTTGGAAAGAAGTTACCGGGCAGGCCGGTGTGTACATGTCTCTCCCTCTAGAAGGGTGGAATGCTACCCCCGCCACCAGAACTGGCGGGGGGGGTAGTATTCCAAGATGTTTGACACCAAACACGACATGTTTCCGTGCAGCCATCCCAAAGTTAGCATTTAACGCGAGGTTATAATGCGCTTAAGAGTATATGGTCAGGCTGCACTACAAACAGCATCAGAGAAGGGTCTCCGAACGCTGCAGAGGGGCTCTGCTCATGCAGGGGCACCCTCTCACATAGGAACCAAGCACTCTGCCTTCAGGATTGACAAGGCCTGCCATAGGAGTGACTTATAGGTTTATATGTGTGTATGTATGTAGTGATAT